>CATIWJ010156439.1:0-11827 GCA_949640765.1 Croton laevigatus | reverse complement strand
GATCTCTAGCTTTCTTTGCGTCAATTGTTCAAACTTGCATAAATGACATTAATTAACCAAAAAGGAAAATGAAAATCATCACAAAGAGTAGATACAACAAAACATAGTGTGATACAAGAGTTACAAGCAACAAAATAAATGTGCCTTGTTTTATTCTAGCGGGAGCAGCAAACTTAGAAGATGAAATTCGGGGAATGGTCATCATGGATTTTGTATTGGATTACCGTAAGCAAATGGGTTTGGTGGCATTGGTAAGTTTTCTATCCTGTCTTCCAACATCCTAATTACATGGTGCATTGTAGGTCGATCTGCTGGATCATTTTGGGTGCACCAGAATGCCACAATTGCCAGTTTTTTGGCTGTTTCTTCTTCGGTTCCCAAATCTTCTCCTTTCTCCAGGCATTTATAGAGCCAAGTAGGAAGGTAGTCTTGGGTTTCAGTTTCTCTTCTACCTCTGTCGATTCTCCTTCCTGCAACTATTTCTAGTAACACCACCCCAAAACTATACACATCAGATTTACAAGTTGCATATTCAGAAATCCATGGTTCAAGACCAGTAAAAGCTCTGTTCTCTGCAAAAAATATTGAGGAACCAAAGGCTGTGATTTTAGGAGCGAAATTGGAGTCTAATAAGATATTCAGAGGTTTGATATCACCATGACCGATACTACCAAGGTTGCTTTCTTCATGTAAATAATGCAATGCCTTAGCTAAGCCCATGGCAATACTATAGCGCCTCCCCCAATCGAGTTTTGCACTATCATGACTGAAAATATGCATATCTAAGCTCCCATTTGTTACATGCTCATAAACTAGAGCTTGCACTGGTGAATCAACACAAATACCCAGCAAACGTACCACATTTTTATGGCGAATACTTACAACAGTGCTAATTTCATTGGAAAGATAATCTTCTTTGCTTAGTAATGAATTATTTAGTCCTTTCACGGCAACAGGAAGTCCATTTTTCAGATGTCCCTTGTACACGGCTCCAAAACCTCCTCCTCCCAAATTTGTGCTGAAATTATTTGTTATCTCCCCAAGATCAGCTAGCCTGAATCTGACTGGAGAAAGAGCTCCAGTCTTCAAGTAGGCGCTCAGTTAGTCGCCTCTGTTCCAGTTCCTTATTTATCTTTAGTGTCAAGCTGAACAAACTGAATGTGCTGATGACTGCTACAATTAGAACAATGGTACTTATATCTGCGATAGTATTAAACTGTTATTACTTGAAAAAAATAATAAAGCAATCAATAAAAGATACGTGGTTTTAACGTTTTAGATTACTACAGTAGCTAATATACTCATTTATTACCTTCAAACAGGAAGAAAAACGATGGTCCAGTTGCTGCCCATACAAAACATATAATTATTGTTGATAATGTAAGCTTCAACGGCGGCATCATGGGCATGGTGGTTTTAACGTTTTAGATTACTACAGTAGCTAATATACTCATTCATTACCTTCAAACAGGAAGAAAAACGATGGTCCTGTTGCTGCCCATACAAAACATATAATTATTGTTGATAATGTAAGCTTCAACGGAGGCATCATGGGCATGGCTGGTTTGATATTTTTCTCAATTATTTCTGTGATGACAATTACAAAAGCAAGCACACTAATGACAGACAAGGCGCGCTGGAGCACTTGAATTATAAGGTCACCAAGTCCTGTTATCTTCCTCAAGGAAAGCACTTGTTCTTTTTGTGGTAGCTCCATTCTAATTTTTTGCTCAATTTCGCCTATACTTTCCATTTCTATTTTCAGTTGAACGACCTGCAAAAGTGCAAGCAGCAGTTTTAAATTGAGTATATTTTTCTAAGTAGGGTCAAGAAGAAGAAAACAGGAAGTTGAGTTTATAGAATTGATCAAAATTGATTTCTATCCATTTCTGATCGTCTGCATCAGGAACAAATAAGAAGAATGCTATTCCATCAACATTCTCTGATGCGTGTGCTTCAGAATCAGAGAAAAAAACCTGCGAAACAAAAATATAACTGCTAGGCCAATGGAGTATCGAACAGATTTTTGTGCATCCTAATAATATTCTGTGTTTATGCATTTATGGAGGGACAGATGTACTGAGAATCTGAACTTGCCTTGAATTGACAGAGAGACCCTACCAACATAGACAAAACAACAACAAATGATGTTCAGTAATCCTTGCTCAGCTTTACCATCTTGATACCGGATTCATTATCAAATTTTTTAGAACTCTGCTTTCCAGTTATCAGTTGAATTATTGCCTGCAAAAGTGCAAATATAAAACCTGAGTGTTCAATTTTACTTTGGGTGTGATTTCTGCCATTCCTCTTAGTTTCTCCACCCAAATAATTCATATGTCCATAGCAAGGAATCTGAACTTGCCTTGTTCTTTTTCTTGGACAGAGCTAGCTCTAAGACGGTGCTTCCTGCCTTATCCTTCAGATCCAGTAGCTTTTCTTTCTTGGTTTCTTTCACCCAATTCATCAATACTACAAAAGCATCCTCCTTATCATGCTTCAAAGCTAGATGCAGTACAGTCTCTCCTCGAGCCGTTATCTCATCAAGGCAATCTTTAAATTTCATTAGCAATTCATTTATAATGTTGATTCTCCCATGAATCCCTGCACAATGCAGTGCAGTTCTCCCTTCACCATCCTTAAGCATACATAGTCTGGGGTCATGCAGTAGAAGGTCCTTTACAATATTTATGTGGCCCTTCTCCGCAGCCAAATTTATGGCACTAAACCCATCTTTATTCAGTTCCCATGCAAGAGAAGGTTTTGATGATAACATCATTCTTACAAATTCACAGTGACCATTTGCGGCAGCTATATGTAGTGGAGTATTAGCTGTTACCATTGTGGAATCGACAAGAAGATCTGGGTTTCCACGAAGTAGATGCTGCAATTCCTCTACATCTCCATAAATTGCAGCTTTGAATAATGAATCCATGTCTGCAGCTTCAAATACAACCATGTTAGCAGTATTCTCAGAGGTAAAGAAAGAAGAACAGGTTCTCAGTAAATGGATCCTTCCAACAGCAAAAGAACTAGAGAGCAAGTTGTACAGACATCTAGGACAGGGACTTTTGCAGGTAAATTCCTATGATTTGAGTAAATGCATCATTCAAATCATCATCTTGAAAGTCAACATCGAGGTTATCAAAAGAAAAAAGAAGGAAAGAAAGAGAGAAAAGGAAAGGAAAAAACAAACGCTAAGGACACATGAAACTTTCTAGGCAATGCTAGTTGATGTTAAGCATACTCTCCTTCAAAAGGAAACGACATAATTCTCTTCAATGATTATCTTAAACTAACAATTTGAAAATACTCCTAGTGTGTCTTATCCATAAGATAAGTAGTTTAACAATTATAAACAATGTTGTGTGAGATTTTCTAGAAGTAAATATAGCTACCTTGAAAGGACAAATTTTGTCTTGTTAGATGCTGGCCACTGTAATCAAAGGTCGCTTTGTCAGTTTGTGTAAGTAAACTTAGGGGAACATTCCTTTAATGACAGTGACATTCCACGTAAACCATGGCCGGCCCAGAAAAATAGAGATTAAAAAATGTCAAGTTAAAAGCTATGTTGTCGTTTCAGTTAAAACTATGCAGTATTACAGAATTTTGATTTTATTTAATTTACAATGTTGCTCTCACGACTCATTCCCTTTATTAGGTGAAATCAGAAAAGTTTATAACTCCAGCAAAACAAAAATTAACCTTTTGTCTGTACTGGCTCAGGTAAAATATTTGGCAATCTTCAAAGCCAGCCTTGTCGTCCTTTATGCATTGGTAGACCATTGCAAATTTTGCGACTGTTAGATTAAGAGCAACCTAAAACTTAGCTAAGTCTAGTTAAGAGCTTTGGGCTTGAGAACTGCATATTCTAAGACAACTCAGTGATGACAGATATCGAAGATGCAGCATGACAGGGATATGCAGCCTTTATTCTCCAAGCACTTGAAGAAAATCCAGACTTGCTTATGGGTCCATCATCCAGAAATCTTGTGCATATAGGATCTAAATATGGCCAAGACACTGTTGTAAAATTGTTATTAGCTCACAAGCCTTCATTAGCTATGGAGCAAGATGAAGATGGTTATCGCTCAATCCATCTGACAGCTGCACTTGGATATAAAAACATTGTCCTAGAGCACTTGAAAGTCAACCAGAATTTGCCCATCATAAGAGACAGCAATGGTTGGACAGCTCTACACTGGGCTACTGCCAAAGGAAGGATTACTGTTATGCAAGTACTTCTGAGTACAAATGTAGAATCTGTTCGATCCTTGACATTTAAAGGAGAGACTTGTTTTCACCTAGCAGCACAACATAAACAGAGTGAAGCTTTTCACACCCTGGTTAACTGGCTAGAGCAACAAACATATGGTCATATAGAGAATTTGATCAACATGAGGGATAACAACGGCTTTGCAGTCTTGCACTGGGTGGTTCTTAAAAATCATTACCAGGCAAGCACCACATTTGTTTCTCTTTGATATCACAAAATTAAGAAACAGTTTGTTGTATTCAACACCTTTACGAGGCAGAAAAAAAAAAAAAGAAAACTTGGAAAATGAATTTTGCCTTTGGTTTAATTGGTATCATTTCTTAAATGTTTTGTTTGTCAACATTCATTGTGTGATGCAGACCCTAGAGACACTGATTTCAAGTAGAAGAATTCACATGGTACTGCAAATAAACATTGCTGATGCTTCTGGTCTCACAGCACTTGATCTGTTCTTCCTCCAGTATTCAGATGAACCAGACAGGGAGATAGGAGAAATGCTCCATGGAGCAGGAGCTTTAAGAGCAAAAAGACTTGGGCCAGCTTAAATTCCCATTAATAATAATGACACTTTGGACAGGCGTAACTTTGTTTTAGTGCAAGTATTGGCATGGTTCCTTGGAGGCAAGATCTATGATTATAGAGCCATGGAGAGAATCCCTATTGAGATTCTTGGCCTTCTGCTGCAACTTCCAGCAGCATTTTTGATATATTCATTACAAACCGTCAACAGCCCCTTTGATCCCAGTATTGCTCATTTACAGGGACAAAACTTCCATTACAATATTGGAGATTTGTTGAGGGGACGTGGGGAGCCTGCTCAGGTATTCCACGCAATGGTTACCAACAGTTCAATTTTTTTGTGGTCAAGTATCCTCATACTCTTGCTTTTATTGAATATTCATATCCATATTCCATTTTTTCTCTTATTTCTACCAATGACAAGCAATTATTTGTTTGCAATGAAGAGAAATTTGCCTTCTTTTACCATGATAATATATACTTTTCACATTCAAATCTTCTGGTTGGTGTGGATAGGAGTTGTCACTTACAATTTGATAGCATTTGCTGCAAACAAATTTTTGGTTTGGCTGGCCAAACATGCAATTCAACGATGAAGAGGAAGCCAGCCTCAAGAACAGCAAGGGAACTGAGTGAGATCAGGCTTTTGAATAAGCAAGCATGTTAGCTAGAATTTCTACTTAAATATTTTATCATAAATAAATTCCTATTGTACTTTTGTACATGTTTGTAATTCACATATTTTATTCCCTTGATTCATAGATTTTTGGTATATAATTGCTTATTTTTAAAGTTGCATTCATTATCATTAATAACCACCAAAAAAGTGAAGGCTCTATTGCCTCGGTCTCTATTTCTTTTCTTTATTGCAAACCACAAAAAAGAAAGGAAAATATTAATGGGGAAAAGTTGACTTAATACCTGATAAGAGCGCAAGCAGCTGGAGATGTTTTGTACAGAAATTTCATATGAGAAGGACCAGCTCTAGTTTCCTTCAATTCAGTTGTGCTTTCTCTTCCCCTGGCAAGACAAAACAAAATTATGAAACACCACAAACAATGGTAGAACAGCGAATACATGAATATGAAGACAATCTGCTTTAAGTTAGTGAAAAGAAATTACTCCATCCCCTACAGTCCAAAAACAAGTTGAGACATAGAATAAATTGGTTGATAAACAAAATCCCCATTACCAAATGTTAGCTAATTTACATGAATTTCAAAGATAAACTTCAAATCCCTAGCATGGATTTATAAATATATACAAGAATTCTTCAGTATAATCGGAATTAAGCCATTAGGTTCGTTCTTAAACATTTTGCATACCTGTTGTGAAATTTTTTTGCCATAAAATGCATCTTCTCATATATTTGATTACTACAGATGGAATTGGTCTGATAATTTTTCTGGAGGAGATAAAAAATGACAGGGAAAGAAAGTAAGTAAAACCAATTGAAATTGAAAATGGCAAATATGAAGATACAGTTTAGTTAGCTTACATTAGAGAAAGGTAGTGTATTAGAAGTTGGCCAGAGCAGCACCTGAGTAACTCCGGGCCACGGTGCAATGCACCTTTCAATTCCATGATCTATCGTTTCTTGTCCAATTACACACAGATACATATTCTCCGACTTCGCAACTTCCCGCCCTAAGCACACCAGTAAAACGGCATCGTTTAATGTATTATTATGGTTAG
Source organism: Croton laevigatus (assembly GCA_949640765.1). Classification (NCBI taxonomy): domain Eukaryota; kingdom Viridiplantae; phylum Streptophyta; class Magnoliopsida; order Malpighiales; family Euphorbiaceae; genus Croton; species Croton laevigatus. The sequence continues at coordinate 5,337 of CATIWJ010156439.1, read as the reverse complement.
AATATTAAAAAAAAAAAGGTACAAAATAAGTTTCGTATTTCAAATTAGACCTTACATTTGATAAATTGGTATTTTCACTAATTTTTCTTTATTTTAATATTTTAAGTCAATTAAAATTATCAAAAATTGCCAAATGCAATCACATTTTCAATTTTAGGATTAAAGTTGAAATAAAAAATTTAATAATATTTTCAATATTAAGGTCCAATTTACGAATCAAATGGGACCTTAATCCTGACACTAAAAATGTTGTATTAATCTTTTCAAAATTTCATCGGTAATATTTGTCACATCTATAAGCAAAGTGAAACAAATATTACAAAAAAAAATTGAGAGTAACCATAATTCAATACGTGACAAAAAAAATTGGATTACTTATAAATTGGTCTCTCTATTTTGGTGAATTAAACAAATTAGTCTCTCTGTTTTCAATATTATATTTTTTAGTCCGTCTATTTTGTAACCGTTAGATATTTTAGTCCTTCTGAAAAAAAACCCATTAAAGTACCAAACTTAAATTTACTATAAGTACTAAACTGTATATTTTCACAAGAGACCAAAATTGAAATTATCCAAAGCAAAAACCCGACTTCCATTTCTAGCAACAAAAGAGGTAAGTGGGTATAACAAATCGAAGCTCTTGATGTGAGAATTCATAATATGTACTTATTTTCGATATCCAATTTTTCAAATATGTTTTTCGAGACTTCCTTTACGTTTTGCAACGTTTTTAGCACTGGTGAAGGGAGGATTCAGAACTACCTTGACATGCTCCAACGATTGATTGTGGCGGTTTGACTGTTAGATGGCATGTAGTAGTTAGCGGCTACTTGAAGGGTGGGTCTAGTTCGTGAGAGAGAAAAGATACTGAGTATATTGCAATTTTCTTGGCGTTACGATGATTGAGGGGAGAAAATAAGACTATTGTTAAATTGCTCTTGTCGAGTACTTCAATTTCATACACTCATTTGCTCCGATCAGTGTCAATTGAAAAATAAGGTTTTGGATTTGGTGAATTCCGAAATGGTACTTTCCCTGAGGAGAAAGCTAGTAAAATTTTATTTTAATCCTTGAAAAATTGCATCAGTCCCTACACAGCCGAAATGTGTTGATTCCGGCAAAGGGTACTATCAGCATTACACTTTTTGATAATTCAAGTACTACAATGTTATTACAAATGGGAAATTGGGGTATGACAACATTACAATCATCTAAATTGAGGTACCATAGTTGAAATTAAGCCCAATTATATTGTATTACAACTTATAAAATGTTATATACGTGACAAGACATATAAATCCTTATTAATAATATTGGGGTGTAAACCATGCCAATCATTAGGATCACAAATAGTCAGAAAATGATGTTCGTTATATTATAGTAGCAGTAGTAGTAAGCATTGTAGTATGTATTAGTATAAGAATGTAAAGCGAAGAGATAGACAGAAAATAATAAATGTGGGTGTGAATAGTGTAGGCTGGTAGTCACATGGAGTGGAAGAGCACATGGCGAAGAGAAGAGTGCCAATTGCCAAAGATACGGTTTTAAGATTTTGATTCAAAATACAATTTGGTAGAATAGATAGTGATGTCTTCTCGCAAGACATGCTTTGCCTTTGTTCTACGCCGGCCAAAACATGATTCCAGCTTGGCTTTTGGTTTCTTCTTCGTATTTCCAGAACTACCCTTTCATGTCCTACCTTTTTTTATTTGATTCATAATGACATTTATAAAGCATTCATGCACCAAAATCTTGAGTGTCAATTAAGCTAGAAACTCGAGTCCATGGTTGACTCAGATCCGGGTTGGTTCTTAATTTTCAAGGATACAATACAAACCGATTTGTTTAAATGATTTGAGTTGGTTCAATATGAAAGACGAAATTAAATTCCATCTAATAACTAAATTAGATTTTAATTTCTGTTTTCACCCGATTACCATTTAGGTTGGATTTTGTCAACTTAAATTCTTAGCGTGACCATTTTATATTAAGAAGATATTCGATTAAAACAAAATTGACTCAAATCAATTTGCTCGAACCGATAAAACCACTAAAGTCAGCTCTTTCTTCATAATATTAATGTAACTGTATTCCTTAGTCAAGAGTTTGAATTCGATCATCGTATTTATATTCACATGGCATAAACCAAATAAATATCACAAAATTAAATCACAACAGTGACACAGACAAAAAGATTAAGGGTATGATTGTAATGTAGTATTGCAAGAAGATTGATTAGTTATAACAGTCATATTATGGATCCTAAATAAAATGAGTGGAAAGTTGTGTCTTTTTATTTAATACTCTTTTTAGCTAATCTATAATTTGCAGATCCAATGGACTTTAGAATCTGAAAAAATGTACAGCCAATAATGAGTGGCAAAACAAGGATTGATAAAAAGGGAAAACAGTACTTAACCCTACTAATGAGGTGTCCTTAATCAAATTTCCAAAACCAACCAAACATTTCAATTGATTTTCATCACTATCATCTACCCCATTACATTCTTATTTGAATATAAAGTGGTGGGATAGCACTTTTTGCAAATATACGAGCTTTGATTTATTTTTAATGCACTAATACGTGTTTTTAATGGTCGGCTCACATTACATGTCTAATTGTTAAACAATACAGATATTGTACCTGTTTGCACTGCAGGTTTTGAATTGTCAAAATATGTAAGCCCTGCATAATAAATTGGAATTATTACAAACCATAGCAATAGAGATGCAGTATGGTTAAGGTTCAACCATTTTCCGACCCATGATTAATGTTGAACTGCTAAAATTGTCAATTTTTGAATTGTAATTATAAATTGCCAAAAATACTTTCTATAGAAACTGATTATAAAATTGAGAGATTCGGACCATTGGTTTTTCTGTTTGTCACTATCCCTTTAATCAGAAAACGATGTCTTATAAACTATATCTAAATTCGTTCTAGGGGTGGGCGATTTTCAGTTTTCGGTTCAAAACCGAATATAAATTTTATAAACCGAAAATCGAATCAAAATTCGGTTTTAACCGAATTTCGGCTCAGTTTCGGTTTGGTTTCGATTTTAATTGAATTTTACATGTAAAATGAAAATCGGTTCATACCATCTCACGAACCTAAAATTCGGTTTATAAATTTTAGAAACCAAAAACAGAACCAAAAATTTGGTTAACCAATTATTCGGTTCAGTTCAGTTCCAATTCGGTTTCTGTTTGCGGTTCGGTTTTGTCCACCCCTAATTCGTTCAATACTGAACTGATTAATGTTCGATATTTGTCACGAAATGTTAATCGACAATTTTTAATTAGAATAAGCAATTTATGAACCCTGACAAATACCCATAATACCAAAATTGAGGTTTGATTCTCCTAACCCTCAATACTTTCGGGAAAAAAAAAAAACCCCTCAAATACCTACATTATTCAATAATAAATTCAACCAAAATCTATCCCCAGGATTCAATACTCCAAGCTAGGAGACTAAGAAATCTGAATTTGGTTTAGCTAGTAATTGAAATCTCTTGAGATATCTGTGACCAAACCCAACCGAATAATCCATTAATTCAACCTTGAAGAAATGTATAAATGTTTGGATACCAGAAAACAAAAGATATTCAGGTAGGGGCGAGAGCAGATTACACAAAAGCTACGGACCAACAAGACAAATCCATGCTATGTCACCTGATTGTACAGAATCGAAACACATGCAAAACATAGGACCCATCATCAATTAGATTCACCATATTTCTCCACATGTAATCACATGATGGGTAATGTGCAATTGTGGGTATGCCAATTCCATTTCCACAAGAAATCTCTACAAAAAATACGTTTGATTCAAGCCCACAAAAAAAAAAAAAAACACAAACCACTTTGCACCACCTTATTATGTTCCCTACTTCTTAAGTTTTAACTTTTAAATTTAAAAAAAATGACATACAAATTCAGCAATGTACAATGTAAAAGTAAATTATTTCAATTTAATGATGACATAAGAAAATAAAAGAGTTTTTAAACTAATTTAATTTAACACTACGTTTATTTAATCAACAAACATAAATATTATCTGGCAGACAATATCTATATTAATAGATTATTATATGATTTATTGTCCGTTAAATTATAAGATAAAAAAAACATAATAAAAAAATTAAAAGTGAACTTTTATAAATAAACATTTGGTTACCCAATCAATTAACTTTTCATTTTATACACTCGGCTGTGAATAGAGAGATTCGAACTCAGTTCATTAGAACTTGAGAGCAAAAGTCTTACCAACTCTGCTGACTTCCAACCACCTCTTACTTGAAACTTAATTGGATAAAAAAAGATTCGTTCAAAACTATATGAAAATGCTAGATAGTTAAATGAACCAAACATAAGCCAGGATTTTTAAACTCGAAAACATGCTTGTTTTAATTTTATTTTTGTTGTGTGTGATATAATAATTAGTCATTATATAAATTATAGTCATTTATTCGCTTAGAATTTTTTTTTTAAAACTATTTGAAATTCAATTTAATAAAAATTTGTAAGAAACTTATTTCATAATTAATTAAATAAATTAAAATTAAATTTGATAGTATTGATTTAGCTAACTTTTTTTTTTATAGTCAGTATGCAACAGGTAGTGAGAAATAAGGATCAAAACATGATCAAATGCTTGAAAGATAATCAAGATTTAATCCAAGACTACATAAAAACAAGTTTTTAGACTAAAATCTGAAGAAGCTCTAAAATTATTATTGAAAATATTCATACAATGATGATTTTGATAACAGCATCTCGAATGCTAGTGTCTATCTGATCGTCCGGTTGACGTGTCTGTTAGAAACGCGTTAGTTTCATATATAAATAAACATAAACGGATCATAGATATGATTAGAAAACTGCAGCAATATACATAATAATAAGTAATTAAATACAACGAATATTTAATGAACGATAAACCTTAACACCGATGAAGGAGATGGAGAAACAAAAGAGCTGAGGCCTGTATGAACAGTCTCCTTAAGACGAGATTTGTCCGTACTAGACAACTATCTCCCAGGATACAACAGCGAGCGTAGGTGAACACAACCGCGAGCAAAGCTTATCACCGGACCCTAGATCTAGAGACTGCCCAAACGAAAATGAAGAAGAGAAATTCGGATTTTATGAATGAAAAATTCAGAATTTGAAGGAAGCCAAATTTTGGAGCTATCTTCTATCGTGCACGAAATAAAAGACAGCACCCCTTTATATAGGCAGCCTGTGGAGAGATAAGATGGAGGTCTGGATGTGTTTAAGTCGGATTCAGATTCAGTCTTTGAATCAGATTACAACAACTGAACGGATAAGAGA
>CATIWJ010156426.1:0-12891 GCA_949640765.1 Croton laevigatus | reverse complement strand
AAAAAAAAACCGTAGATCCGTTCTTTTTACAGTGTGAGATTCCTCCATCTCCCGCTAATCATCTTCAAATTCCCAACCTGCATATTTCCTCCACCGGTGGACTGTCCCATTTAGAAGTTTTTCTCTTCATTTCATTGAAATCATCAACACATTTCTCAAATTTCAGCTTAGCAATCCGCTTCCTCGCGGCGGCTCTTCTTTTCCCGGCCGCTTTGTCAAAAACCGCCTCCCATCCTTCCTCCCATTCACCATGTGCATCGCATAGCTGGAGTGTCCCATTTCCCCAATCAGTCCAGCTCCATCCTTTATCTAGCCTCCGCATTACACTAGCGACGCAGCTCCCTACACACACTGGCTTGCACGGCCTGCACTTAGCTCCACTCAATGGACCACGGCTCGACAATGCTGCCACCGGTACACCGAATCGGTTCGGCGGGAACTCGTACTGGCGATCCGACACGACGCAGAAAGGGAGGGTTTTGGTGACAAATGGTACTCCATTTGTGGTGAGTTGAGCTTTGAAGGAAGTTTCCGAGTTGAGCAAACGAAACCCGGCTGAGTCGAGTTTGGGAATGAGAGAAAGACGGGAGAGAGCTGTAGTTGAAACATTGGAGTCACCAATACCGAGACGGTCGTTGAGGCCGCCGTAGGTGGAGCCCGATGGGACCAAATAGTGACCGGGAATGAAGTTTTGTGGATCTAATGGGGCGTTCCAGTACCCATCAACTCGGGTACGGATAATCCAATCGTATTTGAAAATGTTACGGGTTTGGTAGTCTTCTATCATTGTTAAACATCCCTGTACAAGAGTAAAGTACTGCAATAGGCCCTGCAATTTTCAAAAAATAAATTATGTCAGAAAAAAAAAAAAAAAAACAATAGAGAATGTTTTTATGATCAGATCAGATGCTATTTTGGTTATGGGCGGGTCCATTGGATCGGACGAGCCAGATCATAAGGCCAAAATGGTTATTTTTTTGGAAAGAGAATTTAAAAAAGCAAAATTCTAGCAAAATTTTCAAATTTTAGTAATTTTTCACCATAATTAAGAAAATTCTAATTCAAATTTTTAGTAGTGCTGGTAATTGCGATTAGGTCACATAATTTTCTTTATAATATAATTTAAAAAATGACGTGTCCTAAATAATTCTAATTCAAGAAAAAACAATTGAGGCTTTCTAATGAATTTATCAACATTTTGATGATTTCACAGAGAATTGCATTTAAATTGAGATGGAATAATAAAAAAATAATCATAAATTTCGTTACTAAATTTACAGCAATTAGAAACTGATATACGAAACGCGGTTTTCGATATAAACATGAGAGTTTGCGGACAAATTAATAAGAAATTTAAATTAAGAAAAATAGAATTAAATTTAAAGAAAAAAAACCTGGATTCCGTTAGGCGAGTTCGCCGCAGCGAGGACTCGGACTTCGGATTCGGTTTCGGGTATAGGTCTGGGCTTAAAGATTCGAACGGAGGCAATTCGCGGCGCCATCTTCAAGAGCGAGAACTTGTAGGCATTTTGGTCTAACGGACTGTGTAAAAAGAGGTCAGAATTTGGATAGACGTTGAGAATATTCTCCACAATCGACGGTCCAGTGAGCTCGAATCTTCTAGCTCCACCAACTAAACACACCGCGATTCTCGATTGTTCCACCTCATCTTTCCACGTCCTGTACTTTACCGTCGGCGCCGACTCGTTCCGATTCTGCGGCAGCAAAGTAGAATTCGCGGCGTTCCTGTTGAAGAAAAAGGAAGCGAGAGGGGAGAAAGTGGACATAGGTGTAGCAGAAATAGAGAAGAAAACGAAAAGAGAAATAGGAGGAACAATTAAGAAGAGAAATCTCCAATCGAGATCCGAGAAACGTTTCAACATAAACGTGGAAGTAGTAGTTTCTTGAGGATTCTTCAGCATCTTCTTGGACTTTATTTTAAAAAAGCGATTAGATTAGAAGAAGAGGAGGAGTAGTTGGGATTTCAGTTGGCTGCCGGAGAAGATGGCACGGCCTTTTTGCGTGAGTGGGGATTAGCATGTGAGAAGGAAAGGAAGGTTTGGTATTTTTCGGAGAAATTTTTTAGAAAGGATTTAAGATATTTGCTTTTCCTTTAAGTTACCATCATGTAAATGAAATGATGTATCCAACATTGTCAAATTCAATTTGTTTATTTCTTTATAATTATTAAATTTTTGTGTTAGAGAAAATGATCTTTTATTATTTATGTAAAACTAATTGTCGTTTTAAAAAGCAAAATCAGCCCCCGTATTTGATTATAAATTAAAATTACTTTATAAATAAATATTGTATCGTATGTTTGTATGTATACAAATGCAAATGCTAATTAGTATGCTGGATGGGGATTGATTGGATTATGCAGTTTGACAAGCTGTCTGCCGGAAATACATTTTAAAAACCTTCAATTGAATTTATTATACTCCTCACAAAACAATTACTACTTTGTGTAATTAGTTTATAAAACGGTGGTACGGTCTTCTCCCTCATCGGTTGCTTCTATTATTACGTTTTGTTTGTAAATTTACTGCTACATACAGCCAACAAATATATCCAATGGGCTGGCCGGAAACCAATTGTCATCCTTTTTTTTATTGGTGGCCAACTTCATGTCCATTTTACAGATTTGCAAAAAAATCCTACTCACACAAATTTGATTTTTTTTTTTTTAATCCAAATTCCAATTCGAAAAGGCCGAGTCACCACAGCTTAATTTCACAGAAAAATAAAAACTTAGTAATATGTTAAGACCACATCCCATTTAAATCCTTATTGCCTTGACCCAGGGGCAAGCTTAGCAGTAATGGCCATGTTGTTGTGCTTCCTCCTCCTCCGGGTAACCCAGGTACGACCCCTACCCTATCGCCTCCCCTAAATATCTAAGTTAAAAATCAAAGGACCCCCTAGTAACTAAAGGGCACAAATAAGATGAGAAAAATAAGTTTTTTTCCCAAGAGGAAAAAGAAAAAGGAAAATGCAAGCAAAATCAGGACAAATAGAATGGAAATAAATCCAAATTATGTCTTGGCTCAATTATTTTTTGATAAATAAAATTTACATGTAAGACGAACGCGTCAATGTCAGGTAAAAACAAAAATATATGTTTAAAGATGGTCAGATGACTAATTAGTAATTACTAGGCGGCTGGCTTCCTAATAATCCTACCTTTCAATTAATAGACCATGACTAGCAAAAAAAATTTAAATACTGGTATTTAAAATTCAAAGACAATTTCAGACTAGTCATATACCCCTGTAAAACATTGTTAAAAAAAAAACCCTGTAAAACTCTCTAACCTTTTCACACCAGCCAATCAACATCTGCAGCCAGGAAATTGATAAGAATCCGAGGCTATGTTTTGTTTCAATATTTACTACAGCATGAAAATGGATGCCCTTTTACCATCCAAAGAATGAACAAATGGGAACTAAAATGGCTCTGTCTGATACAAGAGTTCTAAGAATGACACTAAAATGACCCGAAGAATGCCAATAAGCTCACTCCGTAGATGGGGGAGGTGACTCTGAGGAATCGTCATCATTTGGTGAAGATGGCGGAGATGACCCAAAATCAAGATTTGGGAAGATTCCAGGCGGTCTCTCCCGAGGTTTGATTGATAGCAGTTGAGATGAATCACCCACGACATCAGCCCATCCATAATGAGGTTCAGCCCTTTGTTAAAAAGTGTAGCATGTCAGTTTAAATTCGAATCAAATTATACATTCCTCAAACCCTCTATGTTTCCATTAGTTCCTTGTATACATATGCAATTTCAGAGACTAAGATAAGTATATTCTTACTCGTAATACGTTTCCTCGTCTACAACAATATCCCAGCTTTCACCGGTTGTGCTCTTCCCATATTTGTGAACTTTACTGCACAGGTTAAGCAAGCATGTTAATATAACATGAAGACACATAGTAATGCATATACTGACCTTTGATTTCAAAGGTACAAAAGAATGGGAGACTAAATCTGTCACATTGGAACATAATGTTCCATACCCATTTCCAAAATGTTCTTCGCCCCATGTCCTTGACCAACCTAGAACAAAAAAGATTAAAGAGGTCAGCGAATGAACTTCATTAAATTAGAAATAAAGCCAAAGAACATCACGGCAAACTGAAGAATAGGTAAAAAATCATCATTAGCCATTTGGCCTCAGAATTCTAGGAAATTATATCAGCAAAACACAGAAATGCATCACATCAAACGGGTTGGAAATCACAAAATTACTTCCAATTTGGCATTTCTAAATGCTACATCATAGATATAGATACGAAGTCGTTCGGAAAATATTTTATAGGAACAAAATCATATGCTCTAACAAAATTGCGATTTCAACTGATGCTGAATAAATGCTATCTACCAGGAACAGAAAATAAACCCAACTTGGGTGAGCTGATTGTTAGCCATAGGGGTTAAATAACCCACATCAAAAACTGCAAAAATGCATAGTAATTGAGCGTAGGCAAGAAATTTTTTCACAACTGGATGAGCATATTTTATACATATGGATGGATGTAGCTGGCAGCAGAAGGATAGGTAGCATAAGCATGAATAAGAATCTCTACTGTGCAATCTTTGGCTGAGATAAGCATTCACCATGATCAATGTTATATTACTCATTGTGACTCTAAAGAATAACAGGCAGGGCTACAATATTAACCAATCCTGAATTACTGTGATCAACTAGATTAAAAGTTGCTTTAGTTCATTTGGGATGGGCTACTGAGCAAAACTCAAGCTTGGTTAATGTTTTGTTTATATATCAAGTCAATTTGAAGCTAGGCGTAACTGAACTCAACTAGTTTTGTGACCCGGCACAATAACTTGATTTCATATTCATATCTATATATGCCTAATTACAATATTGGGACATGATTTGACATACGTAGAGAGACTTGTTTAGAATAATTCAAAAGAAAACTATATGACAGTAAAATATAGAAGAAACAAATATTTTAATACACATCAGGATTTTTAAACATTGAACAGTAAAATAGCATTTGGGGTAACCAGAGTAATGAGATGAAGCAGAACATAGGCCATACTTACGTTCACCGCTTGGAGAAACATGCCATGTCTCACCCTGGCGAGAACCTATACCAGCAAAGAACTTCTCTTCCCACTTATCCCCCCATTTAGTTCCTAATTCAGTCTCAGCCCATTTATCTGTCCTGGGAAGTGAAAGAGAAAACACTTTAAAATTACTCCAAAGTTCCTCAAGTTGGGAATTCTGACAATGAAGAAATGACAAGAAGAAAATGTAGCACATCAAACAGAAAGGCTGCAGCCAATTATTAATTAAAATTTAAATCAGATATTATTGAAAAGCAAAATCTGAATTTCTTAAAGTATATGCATCTACTTTCCATAGTCAATCATATTAAAGTATGTCAAGTCTCAAAATGCAATAGTCAGCACCATGCAGATTGAAATCCAACAACAGATATGATCTGAGAGAAAACCATTTAAGAACAGATCCTCTTCCATCATAGTGCTCTCCCCACTTCTCCCACCAAGACTGCTCATTTAGTCTGCCATACTTGTGTGCTCCTTTCTCAGTCCAACCTTTAGCATCATATTTCTCCCACCTAAGTCCGAATTGTGAATTGTTAATATATAGTGATTGTTGGATATGTTCTCTTAGCATATTGCTTGCTGACACAATAGTTAACATTGAACATAAACTATTGCTTTTACTGTCAGCTTACCATTTCTCATACCATCCAGCATTTTCAGTCCCTGATTTTGCTTGTTTCTGTGCACTTCTCTCTATCCTTGCTAAGTTACTGCAATGAAAATACAGTGGCAGTTTGACAATGCAAAATGCCACCATGGAAGGTCAAATGTATTTCATAGTAAGGTTTAATTTTATTGAAATAAATAACTGTTGTTGCAGAACATACCTCCATTCATCTTGATGAAGCACTTCTTGCCATGTTTCCCACCATGAATCCCCTTCAGCATTCCTGCCAGATTTCTCCACGCCTATGAAATATGAACTCAGGATGAAGGTGAGTACTCCAATAGAATTAAGATAAATTGATCCAATTATAATCTATATAAACGTAATGTTAAGGGAAAAAACGCAATTAACATACCTAGCTCCTTGTATCCTGTCCAGTCACTTTTCTCCCACCACTGTCAAGTAGATCAAGAAATCCAATTAAATGCATCGACCTGGGATGATACTTAATAGAGTTATAAAAACAAAGCAAATGTAGAATAGTTTGGGTGGAAAACTCATATCTGACTCATATCTGACCATTAGCACCAGGATTTTATTTGAAAAACTTGCTTTGCATTCCCTTTTTACTGACTCCTACCAGCCAATATGTTCCCAAGTCTTCATAAATATGTTCGCATAAAAGGCTTTCATATTTATTAGTAAGGAAAATAATGAATCAAAGCACAACCACTGAATACTACTGTGGAGTTCAACTGATAGACAGGTGAAAGGGGAGTGATGACAATTTGAAGTCAAAGTCCACTTTAATCAAAGTGGATGACTAGCAATGGAAGTGTTGCTACCTTATCTTAAAATGGATCACTTGATGAACTTGATATTGTCATTACTCATTGTCAGCATATCACTGAGCATAGTCAAGGTAAAATTACCAACACACAGAAAAAAAATTTAATAGCGTCTTGAATGTACACAGCAAGTTGATTTTCATCGATCAACAAAAAGATTATCATCTGATTAATTAGAATTTCCATTATATATTAAATTTACAAATTTTCATTTGGTTTGCTTTGTGCCATCATCATCACTAATATATACAAACATCCAAATAACAAAACCAAAATGATTTATACCGTTTCCTTCCATTCTGAGGCACCATCATGTGATCGTCCGCCCATTCTTGTCCATCTACATCTGTACCCATTTTCGCCCAAGTCTTCTCCACTTTCCGTGTACCAAGTACTACCATCTTCATTGGTGCCAGTTTCATTAACATTCTCATTCAACAAGCTAATGCCCCAGTCTTTTTCATTTGCAATACCAGTGTCTGAAACCAGTGAACACAACATCATTAAACATGTAATAAAGTGATAATTTCACATTTTAGCATAAGCCTATTTAACAAATGTGATAATAAATTTAGCAGGACGGTGACAACGTATCTCTGACTAAGAATTACCTCTTTTTGGTGGGGTGTCCCTGGACTGTGGACCGGAATTCCTAGGGGTACAACGAGGAGAGAATTTTTCTTGTTTCGAAACAAATCGAGACCTGCAATAGTTTTAAAGCAAAACAAACATGAAAAATTATGCAAGGTTATGCTACTGAAGCAATGGATTGAAAACGATATGCCTAGTCCTCATTAGATAAAGGGAAACTGATAGAAGCTAAAAGTTCAAAATGATTGATGAATATAAAACTAGCAGAAACTTTCAGAATTTTATTAATAAATTGCTCGACATTGAGCAATGTAATTCGCTTAATTGGAGATTAGACATCATATTTTTCATCTTAATTAGCAATTAGCGACACCTAATTTCAACGGATACTATTGATTGAATAATCAATAATCCCAAAAAAAAAAAAAATCAACAATCAGCAAAAGAAAATTACAAACAGAGAATAATTGAATCACAAAGTAATTAAAAACAGTAATCATACTGTGAAGAAGCAAAAGGCAATGCAGGGATGGCTTGAACACGGACTCTATGTGAGTTCTTCTTCTCGTCAATTTTCTCCGAACTCTTACTCCGAATGGGAACCACAGAATCCGAGCAACAACAACTGATTCGACAAGCACCGACACGGTGGACCAAAGCACCTCTACTCTTCTTGTTCTTCCGTAGCTGCAATCCATAAGGAGTACTACGAACAGGAGAGATGTGAAGCCGAGTGAGCTTAAAATGAAGCTGGGTGAATAAACCGCTAGAACTCGCAGCCATTAATAGAACTAAAAAAAATCACGAAAATGCCATGGAGAAAAAACCCTAGCGAAGCAGGAGGCAGAGGTTTTAGATAACAGAGAAGAAGAGGTTTTGAAATGTGGAGAGAGAAGGTGAGAGACTTAAGGAAGAGTTTCAAAATTTATAAATTCTCAGTTACGAGAAATAAAAGGAAATGAGAAATGGAAGATACAGAATCTTTAAGGAGAGACATTGATTGACGGTGACGGTGACGGAGACGGTGAAATTTGCAGAGGAGACGGAGAAGGAAAATGAGAGTGAGAGCGCGGAGCGCGTGTGGTAAAGAGATTCAGATCGGCGTTAGATATCGGGCATGGCTATAAATCCGGGATTTAAAATCATACACGTGAGCAAGAAGGGTCCCACTTTAGAGTCCGTTATATATCTGTGAGTTTGCCACGTGTAGCCGTCAATTTCTAGGATGGATTTGGCGGGTGGAGGTGTATTATTAGGAATTTTGTAATTCTAATTAATTTGTTCTCCTAATGTCATACACATATTTTAGGAATAAAAATGTTCAAAATTAGTAATTATAATAACAATTGAGTTTGTCTAAAATGATTGAAAGATTATAATTTTTTATATTGAGACATAATCACCTAAAATAAATAATATTTGATGATAATAATAAAAAGTACTCATCATTGAAATATGACATTGAGGATAAAATTAAAAAACAAAATAATTGAGAAGAATGTCCATCAATTAATTATGATGTTCAATAATGTAATATTATCTTTAAAAAAGTTAAGATAGCAAGTAATTTGTGAAAAAAAAAACTTTTATTTCTATTATACTCTTATTTGAATAGTAATGAAAAACTATATATTTCATTAAATATATGACTTTGTTATTTTTAAAAAAAAAGGGGGTTTAAAATAAATTATAGTAATTTATGAGGATCTTTTCTTGCTGGAAGTTTTGACATTCAAATGTGCATTAGAATTATGCAGACAGAAATCCTAGGAATGATGTTTAATTAAAACTTATTTCAAGGTTGTTGCTAAGATTATTCTAAGGCAAATATGAAGTTTACTGTCTGGCCATGAATGTTATGGAATATATTAAATTGCTTACCAAGTCTGTTCATTTCATTCCTTCTTTTTATATTTCTAGGTATTGTAATCAATTGGCACATGTATTAGCTAGATCTGCATTAGATGAAAGTTTCATTCTTGACAGATTCATACAGTGGAATCTAATTCAATGGAATACTACTGGTTAATCAATGAGAAATGAAATATGTATGTTTGAAAAAAAAAAAAAACAATGCATAGTGTAACATTTCTTTTTTAAAGAAGGAAAATATTACCATTTAAACAAATTTTTTTAAACACCATTTAAATAATGTTCATATATGTGTGTTTATTTTTTATGGAATATGTATAGTTTAATATGGATAATATTTATATGATGGGATATAAATAAAATGAATTTGAATTGATGTTTTTTTAAAGAAATTTTTGAAATATTATTAAGCTTCAAGCCCAATCACAACAGAAATACAATTTGATGGAAGATCTCTCCAAAGCACTAAACCTGTCAAAATAGTATATGCTCTAGCTCACTTATGAGTAGCGTTATTCGCACTACGTCGCACAAAATTAAGATTAACGTCTCTCAGCTCAATTAAAAGAGATTTACAATCATCAACTACCAAACTGAAAACTGAATAATCCATATAGCTGGGATCAGTTATAGTCCAAACATAAAGTTGAGCATCTAACTTCATAACTACATAAGACCATCCTTCTTCCTTGACCTATCTAAAAGCCTCCTTAATAGCCATAATTTCAATCAAAGCCGAATTAAAATAACCAAGAATAGATAGCTATAAAGCATTAATAAAAGCACCATTACTATTCCTAGCCACAGCACCAATACCACCAAACTCGCCATTAAATAAAGTAACATCAACAGTTATCTTGATAGTATCCACAGCTTGGACCAAGTTTCGACATGTAATGCCATAGGATTAGCAATACAAACATCTTGGGATCTAGACCAATTATCAAGCAACTTCACAACACACCAAACTACGTAGTGAGCATTTCAATCATTTACTCTTCCAAACAATAGCATCCGTGGCCTTCACAAAGCCCATAAAATCATCACAACAACTTGTAACTTCATATTACCCAACTGTGAAAAAAAAAATCAAAGAATCAGCCGAGAAAATAAACACCAACAGGTTGTTGAAAACCAACCAAAGAGACCGCCCACACTTCTCTTGTAAAGACACAATCAACAAACAAATGGAATTCATTCTCCACTTCATCATTACACAAATAACATAAACCAACCATCGGCATATGGCGATGGAGCAAGACCGAAACAGTAGGCAACGCCTCGTTACATAGATGCCAAATAAAGTTTTTGCATTTCAAAGGTACCTCCATACCTTATTCCAAAAATCCATCATAGCTAACTAGTGTTACGTTGGTTGTAATAAAGTGAGCTGTTTATGGGAGCTTTGAACCAAGTAATTACCCTTTCGATCAAAGTGCCAAATCAGAGAATTATCTGGACGCCATCAATTGAGAGGCAAACTCAGAATTGCCATTTGATCTGCCTCTTCAAAATTTTGAACTATTAAATCATGATCTCACTTGCCATCCATAATTAAATCTAAAACAAACAAAAGACTATAATTAATTGGCTGAGGAGTGCTAATCCTCATTAATTCCACCATTGGCAACCAATTATCGTTCCAAATTAAGATTAAAGTCCTTGAACCAAATCTTTTACAACAACTATTATTAATCAAACCCCTAAAACCCCATATATCTTGCCAAAAAATAAAACTCGGATTACTAACCAAAGGAGCATTAATGAAATCATGGTTAGAAAAATATTTGGTCTTTAAAAGTTAAGCCACAAAAGACTCCGGATTACTTACAAGTTTCCATGCTTGCTTCCATACCATTGCTGAAAGTCTGGAAGTGTGATTAGCCCTGACAGAAGCCTAATGTTGGCTTTATATAAGCAGTGAAGCCTCGACATTCTCATGTCCAATTGGATTCGTCGGGCCCCTAGAATCTTGGAGCTCAAGAAGCCCCTAGATTTTTGAAGTCCAGCAGGCTGGCTTGGCCAGAAAGTTGAGGTCAATAAGGCGACCTCCTCCCTTCCACACATAAGGTGACCTCCCCCATTACAGACATAAGAGCAACCTCCTCCTTAGACTAGGCAAAGGTTGACCTTACCCTAAGTTCAGATGAGAGCGACTTCCCCTCAAATTGAGTGTGAGGTGACAACACCCTTTGAGGGGTTTCAAATATAGAGAAGGCTTACAAATGTCACATCAATCTAAATCATTCTATGTCTTGGCCAAATAAGCCAGAAGTTGTGCCCACCACTCTAAGTCACGACCTCACTTCACCTTGAAGTTTTGAAAAAATTAAATAGGAATGTCGTACACTTTAGATTCCAAAACTTTCCACTCATGCGACGTTTTGGTATACTTGATCAATTACTTTACTACCCCTTGCTTAGATAGATCGCCAAATGTACGCTGGTAATTGGGGGTCTTTATTACGCTTAAAATCTAGCGCCCTTCTCTACTTATAAAAAGGTCATTCCCCCTTCACTTCTCACCTATTGCTTTTAAAATCTTTCAGCGACTTCTCATTCACAGTAGAAAATATTAGCGACCTCCTAGCCTCAATTAGGTACTTCTTTTTCACCTCCTCCTTCAATTAATTTCAGCCATGTCTTCCTCGGGCTTTTCTGATTATCCATTAGGTAGCAATAAGTTGGGTGATAGTGACTGTTTTTCTCGCGAGAGATCGCTAACCCAGAACCTACTAGATAAATATCTAACAGTGACTCTCTTTAGAAGAGGAAGCTTAAGCCACCCTAAACACTCGAGGTCGCCATAGGGCAACCTCCCAACCTTCGACCTCAAACCAACCACCCCCACTGAGGGATGAACCTTCAGATGGTAAAGCGACCCAACCGTTTCAAATAAAAATAAAATATTGGGGGACACTCTTTACCTCTTTTCTTCTGCCTGTTCAAATTTCCCAAATCTTATAAAATCATCATTCTATATCTGGAAACCATATCTCCAAAATCATAAGTGGGAGGGTGATCTCGTCTCCTCACATGTGAACATCTTAAACATGGGGTAAGGTTCTCCATGCTCCCATCTATTGAGCATTTACTTAGTTATTGCAATATAGCACCTATCTAACTGGGGCCCAGGTCGTTTAAGACCCTGTACTGCCTCCATGCCATAGGCCATGCTAAGGGCTTCTCCTTATCCTTCAAAATGCTGAGTGAAATGTTCATGTTGAACATGGACAACACTGGATATTATTTCTTGAAGCCTATTCTGGCTTTAAACTTCTTCAACAATACAAGGAGTCTATCCCTAGTGCAAACAACAACAACTTGGTGCTGGTGTGAATAAACAATGGAGAAAAATTTACTTTCCTAATATCGTGGAACAATAATGTGCGTAAATTATCCCCTTTTGGCTCTCTCACGAAGACAAAACTAAGTTGAACTTGAAAGTATGAAGTGTGAAGTCTTACTAAAGTCTGACGTTGGCCTTATATAGACGGTGAAGCTCCGATATTCTCTCGCCCAATAGGATATTAAGTTGACAAAGGAGCATTAATGAAATCATGGTTAGGCCTGACGTTTTCATAATATCTAGTCCTTAACGCCAACTCTGGACAGTTGACTTGCCATTTCTAGTTAACAATTAAGTTGTATCATCATGTCTCTCTTATATACTACAAGATAGGATATCACAATCATCCTACAACTCACATTGAATTTAACTGTGGTCAACCATATTATTAGCATTGATTTGGTGTATGTGTTGCCCATGTTATTCAAAGGGAATTGCTAATCATATTATATAACCCGTAATGTTACATAGTCCATT
Organism: Croton laevigatus; assembly: GCA_949640765.1. Classification (NCBI taxonomy): domain Eukaryota; kingdom Viridiplantae; phylum Streptophyta; class Magnoliopsida; order Malpighiales; family Euphorbiaceae; genus Croton; species Croton laevigatus. Next base: position 44 of record CATIWJ010156426.1, on the reverse strand, counting down.
AATGAATTCGTTTATAAAATAAAAAATTGTTACTTACTTTTTTT
>CATIWJ010156383.1:0-12363 GCA_949640765.1 Croton laevigatus | reverse complement strand
TTTGTAAATATATGAATCATATGTAATAGTCGTAATTAGTTAAGTTTAGTGTGGATGAATGGCATGAATGAATACAATTAGCAGGTTACCGACTCGCAAACCAAGAATAGTAGCGCTTCTTCTAGACTCATACGTGGGTTTAGAAGAGGAGTTACACGTGTAACCCTCTTATAGGTCTACTTCGGTAAGCTTATAAGGGGCGTTACAGATGGTGTTATCATCTATCATCTTTTGTTTCCACGATGAGAAAGTGGAAAACATTATTCGGGTACAATGGTATAATCTATTGTTCAAATTTCATACAATGGTAAGAAATACAACAAGCAAATTACAGATCAAGTTTAGTTTCATGATTGATGCTGACGTGTGAAATGGAATAAGAAACCTATTATGGTCTTCAGATACTCAGTTTTCTGGTGCAAGAGATCATTTTCTTTGGGGTTGCAGTTAATTTTTGAAAGTGAACCCTGACCATAACTGCAGAACATGCTTCTACTACTGGCAACAGAGTACTTATAGGATGGTGATTCGTCATCTCCTTACTGCATGAAATGCAATATAACCCACAACTAAAAAAGGCAACCGCACAGCTAAATCCTGTCCAAAGCACTATCAATGCTAAATTTACATCTCATGTATTACAATTTACCAACGCTCACTTAAATTTACCAGAGAAAAGGGAAACTTGAGGGGATTTGGCGTTTCAACATGGCACCATCAGGCATCCACCAGGAATGCGAAGGAACATAAAGAAACATCCAACTCATGGTATACATTCTAAGGGGGCGAATCAAAATTAAATAGTATGCCATGCAGCGTCCAAAATAATAAAATAAAGTACCATTCTCCTTCCACAAAAATCCATTGTTAATGAGAATGACATGGGGCGGAAATTTTAAAATTTAAAAGTCCACATTTTGAATTATGACCATGGATAAATAGGCAGAAATTTGTAAGTGTATGTACTGATAACTTCCTTCTAGTAGGATGCAACGGCCTGCAGAAATCACAAGCTCACGAGTCATGACCGAGCAACCAACAACTGAGGGCTTACATTTAGGGCAATGCGTAATAAAAACAAGAATTGCCATGTTAACTTGACAATAGCACTTTCCCACCCTATTCATTACTGTTTTCCATTCCGTTAACATTAATCCTCCTGGCCCCAGGTCAGACTACAACTCCTTGTGCAGCTTGAAAAGCAATGATGATAACTTTAAGATGTACAAGCTGTATAACTGCTTCTGAAAAACCTATGTTAATGGATTTCCCATCTATGGATCATCATCATAAGGAACATCTCTAGCACATGATGATGAGAGAACCAAAGTAGGCCTTCCATTATGTTGGAATTCAGCAAGGATTTCATGAGCTTGCTTACAGTCCCAAGTATTCCCAGTTAAGTCCAAAAGCTCGAGGTTACCTAGTAATAAGAAGCAAAGCAATGGCTCAGACTACTTGTGTTCATTTTGTGAAATAATATTATCACAATATCACTTCTTGTTGGAGATAGATACCTTTTGCAGCTTTCAGAGCAGAGCATATTACGATTAAGGATTCTGTAGGCATAAGATTGTATGATGCATCAACTGAAACAATATTAGGAGCTGATGAAAAGAGTTTGGACAAAAATTCTGCTGTGTCAAGGCCCCCTCGATTTTTGCTACATGAAAAAAAAAAAAAAAATTTAATTTGTCAATTGCCAGTACACAATTTCAATACCGGCTGAGGGAAAAAAGGTTCAAACCTTATGTTTAGCTTGGCTAGCTTTAAATCTTCCATCATTCTGTTTTTTAGTTCCGCAAAGCCAGCTGACCCTAATCCTATGCCCTCAATATTAAGTTCTTTAATAGATGTGCACATAAAACTTCCCAAAGCTCCAGCTACTCGGCTGAGGATAGATAATTTTTAAGCTGATTATTCTCAAGAAAGGGACAGTAACAGCAAAGTGCCACTTCAATGCAAGTGTTACGCAAACAAACCTGCCCAGGCCATTTTCTGCAAGTGATAGGGAGTTTAGAGGTGTTTGTAGGGTTGAAAGGGTGTCTAGAAGTTGAGTCACTCCATCACAGGAAAGATCACAATTATCCAATTTCAGCTCCATCAATGAAGAGAATATTTCCAGAGGGTCAACGAAAAAAGGTATCAAACACCTGCAAAATTCAACTGATGCTGAAATTTTGTCTTGTTGCATAGAAAATGCATGGGGAAAATGGATATTCAAATAACCTGATTCCTTCATCCTCAACGGAATTGTCACTTAAATCCAGGATCTCCAAATTAGGCATATAAAGGAGTGCATATCTAAGACTCTTCACATCATCCTTCTGTAGATTATTTCCCCTGAAAACCCGATAGATTTTAACAATTCATAACATTCTTGAAAGAAAAAAGACAAATGAGCAGTACCTACAATAGCACAATGTTAATCGTTATGGCCTTCTAAGGCACTATATATCTGTTCTCCAATATTTTAGGGTGGTAAATGTAATTTGGGCACTTTATATACTATTGTTAGGACTAGTTAATTGAAGAAATATCTTTTTTTTTTTTAGTAAAAAAAGAGAGATGCTAGCAGATGATATCATACCTTAAATTGAGCTCATGTAATGACTGCAAAGACTTGCTTGTTTCCAAAGATGATAGAGGCTTGCTCAAGGATCCCCAGTAAAAATTAGCAAGCCATCCTGTTATCTGTGAGATGTCATGAGAAGATTGATGGCTATCCATAACTTTCACAAATTAAATAAACAAAAACTGTTGCTAAAATAAAAGCATTACTCACATCATTGTCTGAAAGGTCAAGGCTAGATAAGCTCGAGGAAACATTGATGAGCACAGAAAAAAGCATTCGTGCAAAATTTCGGTCTAGGGAGTTGTTACAAAATCTTAATGAACACAAGGACCTGGAAGGCAAAAGGGCCCGTAAGTAACAGCAGAAGCTATTAAAGGATAAGAGCTCTAATCAAGTGAGATGCAATCAGATGTTTGAAAGAACACATTTCAGATAAGATATTTCATTCATACAAAGAGCTACATGATTCATTATAAATAAGAAGTACTTTTAACTCTTTTTCTTGGAAATTTTAATTCAATTTGTATTGGTCAAACAGAAAAAAAGAGGAATTAGAGGACCAAATTTTCAAAAACAAGTTCCATAAAATGGTAAATCACAAGAAACATGCATTGACTGCACAATTTAGTACTAAAAAGGCAATAATGGAGCCAAAATTATAGGGACGGGTACATTTGGTATTTGACAGCGTAAAAACTTTTAAAGCCAAAACTTGTCCATCATATTTTATCTTTTAATAATAAGCTAATAACAAAGTAATACTCGTGCATTTTGTGACTCGATGAGGATCTCAAACACCTAAGAAATCAACCAATAAAATAACAACAAATAACAACGTACAAATATATACCAATCAAAAGCTAAATAAGAAACAACAGTAAGTTGAGAGAATGGATGCACCTTCGTGATGAAATAAATGATACAAGAGAAAGTGGTAATGAAGCTGGACAAGTTTCAAGGAAGCTTGAATCCCTAATCGAGAAGTTCTGCAAGACCCATGTCCTTTTATTTTTTATTTCTAGAGAATCAAATATTGCATCCACAGATGAAAGCTTGCAGTGAATGAATTCCAGAGATGTCAATGTTTCACAGTTTTGGACAAGCAACTGGCATAATCCATCAACCTGTCACATTGCAAATTATACCAGTCATACAGCATGTCAATATTTATACTAATACTTTTATATTGTTACTGAATTTACTTAGCTGGTAATATAAGCTAGAACATTAGCTTGGTAGCCTAATTACAACATGAAAGAAATGAATATTTCCCACTTGTCATTCCATAGACTGATAGGATTACTGAAGAAGAATATATTTATTCTGTATCTATCCAATTAGATAATCTTTTGATAAATACAGAATAACTATATTCCTCTTTAATTACATCATAATATATGGATCAGCAAGTAGCAACCAAAAGAGACATCTCTATCCACCAAGAATCTCATTCACATCTTTCGGCATGGTTCTAAGTTCTAACTTGCTGATGCTGTTATTTTGCTATGGCATTGATCAATATGCAAATTAAATATTGAGTGAACAGAAGGTATCAACAAATTCACATTCAATCAGTTTCAAATAAAATGTAATTCTTTTGTCAAGTTTCTCATAAATTCTAAGGCAGATAATAACAACAACAATAAACAGACTCTTGGCACATAAAATAGCGTAGTACTACACAGATCTTTTGATACTTTAACTAGCATTCTGTGAACTGGAGTAGATGTTCATTCTAATCCGCTACCAACTTAACTGGTAGTTAAGCTTTTTTTGTTTCTCCTGATTCTGCTTTTAGATTTAATTTGCCATTCCAAACGTTTGCAGTTTCTAAAATACGGATGAATTATCAGTTTAGTATATCCCTTAAAGCAACCACTGTATCCTGAAGAAAATTGAAGAACTAAACGTACATTTTCCTTGGATCTGATCCACCGCAATACCAAACTTTCCAATTTGCTATTTCTCAATAATTGCTGCAATAAAACATAAACAGTACATATTAGAATGCTTATTACTTGTAGGATCCCTATAAAATGAAAACCAACAAATATTATAAAAATATGAGTGATAAAATGTAACAACATGCATGTGAGAAAGAGAGAGAGAGAGGGAGAGGGAAAAAAATCCTTTAATGTCTCAAAGGAGCAAGTTGATTAAAAAGAAAAGACAAAATAAGAACCAAATTAAGATCTTGGACCTTCTGCCATATATAAATCCACTCAAAAGGGCATAAATACTTCAAAAGCTTGGCATGATTAGGAACAAAAACCAATTCTAAATATTTTGTCAATAGGAATAAAAAACTAAAAATCAAATAATCTAATGCCCTATGAGGGGATTCAAACTTAAAGATTTTTAGCTTGCATGATGTTGAAAAGAGCCACAGAGAATGAGAGTGAGAAAATCCAATCAGAATAAAATTGCTGCTTGACGGTTTTATTATATTTGTGAAATAAATACATACAAAAATTTCTGGAACACACAGAACATTTTGAAGTCTCAAACATCTGCACAAAGTTAAAAAAAAATGCATTAATAAGACTAAAACTAGTGTGTTTAATTTTTTATGAACATTACTTGCAAGAAATCTTAACAGCGAAAAAAATTTAGCATGTAAAATCAAACAAGAGCGAGGAAAGAAAAATTCACACACTGCCAAAGTGTTGAATTCTTGTACTTTGCAATTCCATTTTTCTACAAAGCAAAAGGTGTTAGGCCTAAATTTTCATAATATAATTATATAAATACTTGAAATAATATGTTACCTGGCATAGTGCCCAAACTGTTCAAAGTGGTAAGATAGTTTTGAATAGAATGAATGATTCAAAAGTCCTTCACAACCAACAGATCTCAATATATTGTCTGCGTGGAACAAATTGTTCAAATTTGGTAAGGCCAGAAACAAAAAGAATTACAAAAATAATAACAGGCCAACATTGAAAACAGGACAATAGATTTATCCAAGAGAGATTATTTCATGTCATACGATAGACAATAGATTTACACAAACAAGAATGTGAATTAAAAACAAATCAGAAAAATGCATAGGAAATTCTTTATCATTACTTACATACAGAATCCTCTTGCAATAAATAACAAACAGAAGAGTACCCATCAATGAAATCATTCTTTAGTAGGGGCCATTTCTACTGTTTATTCAATGTTCATCAGACTCTTCACATGAATGCCTCTAAGATGCATGCTATAGTCATGTTGCAACAGATAATACCTGAAATTTCCATCTCCCGAATGCATCCATCAAATGAAGGCATAGAAGCTAACCCAGCTGCTTCATCAAGGCAACTGTATTTCAGGTAAATATAATAATGAAATTCAAACAGAAGTAATGCAGAAGAAACATCATGTAAATAACTCAAAGATTTACTTCTGCAAATGTGTTTGGCAATAAATCTGCTGCCAGTCTACTGGTTCACTGTTGTCAAAAAGCTGAGGCCACCGCGAATTAAATAGTGTCTTCCATGCTGTATAGAAGTTACCAGTTCTGTCAAAAGAAAAAAATCAATACTAAACTTAAGATAGTCACTGCTACTATACATTTCCTATCTAAATCCAACATTTCAATTTAAAGTTAAAAATAGGAAGAAAAATACATCAACCTCTCATACCTTCCTCGCTTTCTTCCAATTTTTGAACAACCATCAGCGGACTCATAATCATTCCAGTGCTCACACGGCCTACTCTCAGACAAACATCCAAAAGAAAAGGAGAAAGTATAAAGAAGTTTCATTGCAAAATCTCAATGATAGAACTCGTTAGCAGAATTTGAATAAACAGCAACAGAAGCTAGACAACGAAAAAATTCAAAATCATCATTCATACAATAGAATGGCACTCTGTAAAGGCTTACATTTGAGCTTGTAACTTGTGCAAAGCCAAAGGAGGTAACTTTGTCACTAACACATCAAATAAATGCGATGGAAGCTCGTATACATCACGTAAGAGATCACCTCCTACAATTAATAAGGTGCAACAGAAGTCAGTTTGTTAGAATATATAAAAGCAAAACGAAAAAGGAAACTGAAACCTGTAATTGTGATTCTGTTTCAGTAATCATAAAAAAGTTTACCGCAAATCAGTTCTCTTTTAATTGCTTCCATGCATAGAGTAATCAAAGATGGAACTTCGGCCATTTTTGGAGATAACAAATTGAAGATATAATAGCATCAGCCTTTTCAGTTCGAGAATCAATTTAGGGTTTAAGAAGAAATAGAGACGAAAAAAATAGTTCAATTTTAGTTACTGGCAAGTTCTTTCTCAGTTCTGTCTGCCACTTTCCCTTTGTTCAGCATGGTCGATCTTCAAACGACAGTTGGTTAATTTCCGAGAGTAGCATCTCTCAATTAAACGACAAGTCGTTTTCAATTGTTTTTATCGCAAGCCCATGTGTTAACTATTGAGAAGTTTTGAAATGAAATTGGCTAAATACACAGTTTATTCCCTAAGGCATACACAAAAAATCAGTTTTTCTCTAACGTTTGCGAAAACTGACTTTGCTTTCTAATGAGTTCATAGTGCAATGAGCATAAAAATTCAACATTTGTACTACACGCATCAAGCTCTGTTTGGCCATATCTCGTCAGGATCATAACATATCGATTTTTTTGAAATGTTAGGAAGTAAAGTGATCATTGACATTAGAGAGCCAATTGAATTGATTTTTTGAAATGTTGGGTTGCAAATTAGTTGTTTAACCAAATAAAAAGGATAAAAAAGCAAATAGCAGATTTTGAAAGATAATGGGTAGAAAAATAGCATATTGTTTTTAAAATTCACTAAAGAGTATATTATGTAATCTGTATTTTTTTTAAATCTATAATTACCCTTCTTATTTAAAAATAATTAAAAAAGTAAATTTAAAAAAAATAAAAATATTGAAAACATTAGCTGAAAATTTTTCACAAATTTCCTTCTGCCAACCAAATCAAACAAGTTAATATATATTTCGATGAGAGGAGTTGGAATATGATCTCAAATCCATAGTCCAGCCATTGTAAAATAATGATAAAATAAAACAAAAAATTCGGATATCCATATTAAAATGAGTTGTTAGTAAACGGTGACCATATCCATTAAGCTATATATCAAATCGAAGAGGAAGAAGAGAGAAGCCGATTGTTGGTGCCGGACTCATTGGTAGGCTGTAGCAGACAGAGGTGGAGAAGTTGCAACAATGCAACTTCCACGTTTTCAACTTTTTTCCTTTTCATTTTTAAATTTTTATTTAAAAAATAAAATTAGATAAAAAATAAAAAAGTATAATAGTAAATTTCTTTAAAAAATATGCTAACAAATTTCCTGCTATTTACTAAATTCCAAACTTAAAAAACTGATATATACTAATATTTTTGCAAATAAAATTAAATATGTTTGTTTTTTTTAAATTAGATGCTCTCCTCTAATAGATTAGAAGGAAATTAAGATTGGAAATTTATAAGCCTCAAAAGAACTTAGTCCTAGAAAAAAGATGCTTAACACTTTTGGACTTAGGCAGATTCTTTCTTATCTCCACACCAAAACGAAGCATCATGGAATTATTATTGTTTTTGGAACCATCGAATTATTATTGACAAGAAACAATGCCATTTAATAAAATTTCAAATAAAAATAAACAAAAGCCAAAACAAAAAGCAACAACAATTTTGCGAAAAAGCTCCAAGCTTTACTGTTTTTGATAGCCATATCTCTATCTTTCTCAATCTCTATTGGCTTTGGGATTTAGGGTTTGAATTGGATCAGAAATGAAGCGCAATTGCTGTCATATATCATTAGCATTTCTGCTTAAATTCTTCAACTTTCTTCAAGCTTTTATAGGAATCTCAATTATATTATACTCTATATGGATGTTCGAGCAATGGAACCACCATGTTCCCGTTCCTCCGTTGCCGCCCTCTGCAGTTCCATATTCCGATTCTCAATCCCACTCACTTAGAGCTATTAGTCTCGTTACCGATTTGGCTAACGGCTTTGATGATGGACTTAGACTTCGTTTGAATTCCTTCCAGCTTCCTGCTCTTTGGTAATTTTTATTTTTTTGGGGAATTTAAATGGGGTTTTGATGAATTGAGTTTTTATCTGTGGGGTTTCAGTTTAATGGTGTATAACTTGATGATTGGTCCAAGAAGGAGTTTTGATGTGGGTGTTGAACAAGATTCTAGTATCAAACTATATGAGGAAGGTTACTAAATGACTTGATATCGTTTAAATGTTGAGGATCTTTATTTAGATTGATCAGTTTTAGTCAGTATCACGTTCCTGGCTAGCAGTCTTGGTAGAATTTATTAGCTTTTAATACTTGGAAATTTTTTACATAACTTATGCTGATTATTTGCTCGCGGAGTTGTATTACGCCTCTGACTTCACCGAGTACGGTGTTCACTGTTTGCACGTGAGGGAATCATGAGTAGTTTTGTTAGATACAAAGATTAGAGATTGAAGGTCTAGTGAGCACACAAATATTACGAATTCAGTAGTGGCTTTCTGCTTCTTTTTTTTTTTTCCCCCTAAAAGAAATATTTCTTGTTTAAAGTTTGGGATGATAAGTGGTTTTTGTGTTTGATTGGTTGAGAGTGTTAATTCGAGGCTTTGGTTGGGTGTCAGGTTCATCTACGCTTTTATGGGCGTGGGCATTATATTGTGTTGCATTACTCTCATTGGTTGCATTGCAGCTGAGGCTATTAATGGCTGTTGCCTGTGCTTTGTATCCTGAATAGACGAATTTCTGTCTCTGTTCTTTCTCTTAATCTTGTTTTTCTTAACCAATCATTCTGAACTTATTCTGAAATATCTAATTGTTCTTGATTAATGCATAGAGATGTTTGTTAATGTTTCTGGAACTTTGGAATACAGAAATTCGTTTCATGTCCCAATAAGAAAAAAAAAAAAAATGATGCTTTGGCTCCACAGGGTAATGGGGAAATGGCATTGAATGAAAAATGAGAGGATAACTGAGATCAATACACATCCTACTAGTGAACCAAAAGCTATTGCATTCTGACTACAAACTGCACTTGAATTTTCAGCTGATCTGGGACTGTAGGCTAAATTGGAGACAATTAATGAAAATAGTCAGTTTTGTAGATGTCTTGCTTGAAATTTTGTTTATTTATATCAAGCAACAAGATCCATGACCAGTAACTTTGGTTTTAATGAACTCCTCCATAATTAACCTGATGTTAATGTAATCTATTCTATTTTAACCATAATTTTCAGGACGACACATGTCTGAAAATGAACATTTTTATACTTCCGGCCTCTTTTTTTTTTTGGAGTTGATTGTTAGTGCCTAATTCAGAATGTTGCTGGATAATGGTTTCTTTTCTCTGTAATTTTTCTTAACCTTGTAAATATTAGTACACCATACTCAAAATCATATTTATTCTGATAGAAGCAGCTTTGGTGGCCTTCATTGCAATTGATCGTCGCTGGGAAAAGGTGAAACTTTTTTCGTTTACCTTAAATGAAGTTTGTTACAGCTTTATCCTTTATGCATTTATTGAAGAATAAACCGTTCATGCACTTGTTTGATAGGATATTCCTTTTGATCCGACTGGAGAACTTCAAAACCTTAGATCTTTTATCAAAGACAACATTCATATATTTAAATGGGTTGGGATTGCAGTGCTTGTGATACAGGTATGTGAGACCTAAAGATTAATGTACCCTTTCTCATGTTCAATAAGGTGCAAAAGTCACTCACAATCAGAAATGCTTTGAACAGATTCCCATTTATTTTCTCTGGTTTATTTATATTCTACTGTAGAGTGCAAACCAGAGTAAATGTTTCAGATGCAGTAGCTGAGGTTTTGATTAAAACATGATTGAGAATATATATTATTGCTTTTGCTAGATGGACTTGTTTGCCTCCTTTATTTCAAAGATAAGCTTTTTTCTCACGAAATGAAGTCCATTGAATTGAGTTTTGTTCTGGTAACGGTTCTATGAAAGTTTTTCCAGGTCTCGTGGATTGGGGTTTTCAAACATTCATCTGAGGGAATGAATGGAAAGTATTTACGGATTAGTTTGTTCTGGTCTGGAGATCATGTTATTTGTTGGATTTTGGAATTGCTTTGTTTTGGTCAGGAAATAAGTTTGGAAGGATTGCTTGAAGAGGCTTAATTTAAATTCCAATTTCCCTATGTCTAATAAAAAAAAAAAAATCGCTTCGGAATATCATATTTTAGACAGAACAGGGGAAAAAAATAATGAATGAACACACACACACATTGTATCCATCTTTGATAATTAAAAGGAATGCTTACTGCTCTTTTCCTGTTCAAATTATGCTTAATTTGTGATGTTCTATTTTTTCAAGGAGCCAATAATACATTGTTAATTAATCAGTATCCAAGTCCAACTGTTTTCTTTCTTTTATCAGGCACTATCTCTACTGCTTTCAATGATTCTGCGAGCAATGATTTCTACTAGTCGAAGAGATTCAGAATGTGAGGATGATTATGAGAATGGTAGGGGTAGGTCTTGGGAGCCACTTCTTAATCAATCAGGTCAAACCTCTGGTTCAGGGGCTCATTCAGACATCTGGAGCCAACGGATGAGAGAGAAGGTATTTTCATTACTAATAACTTGAATGATCTTTATTTTGAAGTGCATAGAAATCGCAAGTATTTGTAAATAAATCTCTAGGAGAATATGGAACAACTCTTGAAAACACCCTACTACTATGCTTTTTGAAGGCAAATTGGCTGCCCAAAGATGGGCACGCACTCTTACTAATTTGTTGCATTTAAGCCCCGACTTGCCTTCAGCTCAACAGATTGACCAATACAGTGGCCTATTTAACATGCAAAAGATCTGAATATGTAATTGATTTTATTTCCTAATGCTAAATATTGCGACTGCTAATTGCAAGTTGGCATTTCTGACTTGAATAAAAATGACTTAACTTTTTTACTGAATGGAATATTTAGAAGTTCTCAGTATCTTTCAGTATCTTGATTTTATCCAAGTTGAAATAGATACTTGTTTGGCACATAAAAGATATGGTTGAACTATTATGGAGCATGGCAATCTTTTTGGCTCAGTTACTTAGAATTCTGTCATTTGATGATTGCTTATCATTTTATGTTGTGTGTATTCTGCACTGCAGTATGGATTGAACAGTGGTGATAAAAGCAATGCACTAATTCAGAATGCATCTGTGAAATCCAAGTAGAGATGCTGACGCTCTATCCCATATGGCGAATGAAAATGGAGTGCGGTACTTGATACCAGCGTACATACCGTTGCATTTTAGTCACATTAATCATGTGTTTATGGGGGAATTTGGGGTGTATATAGGTCTTAGCAAGTTTATGAAACAGTGTTCGGTCATGGATTAGGTAAACATTGTGTAAAGGCAGGTTGGAGAAACGTATGTTGTTTTTGATGCTATGTATTGTGTTGTTGTTGTTAACAATGTTATGATGTTGATGTGTATGGTTTTCTGAATTGAACAATAATGTATTCCTTTTGGTACATTAAAGAGATATATTTATTGTTCTCATTGTGTTCTGCAAATATTTGCTTGATTCTGCAAATCTGGCTTGCTGTTCTATGTATAGCTAGTAGCTTGTGGATAAGAAAAATTGTAATGTTGTAAAGTTGTGAAATTGCTGGTGAGTTAGTTGATGAATCAAAAAGAGGTTGTTGGATGAACTAATTAGTTTAGCTCTGTTGGTTTTTCTCTTTTTGCCCTTTTCTCATATGCTCTTGTTAGAGGCTAGAAAAGAAAAAGAATTAATTCTGGAAAGTAAGCTACAATAAGAATT
>CATIWJ010156378.1:0-27244 GCA_949640765.1 Croton laevigatus | reverse complement strand
TCTTTAATTCCTTCAGATGCAAAAATTCCTGTCAAATTTCAACTGAGACAATTTCTTGTGACAATATCTTTTGGATTGACCATTAACAAAAGTCAAAGGCAATAATTATCTAATGTCGGACTATTTCTTCATTCATATGTTGCACTCTCAAAGGGTAACGAACAGAAAGGGATTAAAGCTTTTGATTTATGTCGACGATGGACAAACAAAGTACAAAAAAAGCTGCAAATGTAGTATACAAGGAAGTGTACCGCAATTTAACATGAAATGAACTTAATTTTATCCCTTTTGGTTTTCAAGTAGTGTTTAATTGTCTCATTTGATTTCAATGGAATGTTATTTCTTTGTTACTATTAATGCAACCACATAAACTACATACATACAGTTTCAGACAAATACAACACAACAATTCCAATAACTAATTAATACTATATATAGTTGCACTGAGAGTTTTACTATTAACGCAGCATACATACTTTCATAGCCTGCTCTGCTGATTTGTGTGCGTGGTCGACGTGTTCTACTCTTCACAACTCATTGTACAATTTCAAAGGGAAAGTAGCAACATCTCCAACATCAGGAACACTTGTCTTGAAAAAGCATCAATTATGCAAAGAAGATGAGGCCATAGAAATTGTATTACCACTGCACAGACAAAATCATTAATCTTTACAATTGTTTTTAATTAAATACTATGATACAAAAATATCAAAAACCCAGAAAATGTTGATAATAATTACGCTGAACAAAATCCAATCGGGAATTACTTAAAATTCAGCAATATCAAAAACCCAAAAAAAAAAAAAATCCTGAAAATCAAGTGATCAAAACTGTACATTTAAAAAGAAAAATTGCACTTCCAGAAGTATAAAATTTCCAAAATAGAAATAAAAAACAAAACCACTTATACAAGAATCACTCTTTTCTTCGAGAAAAACAAAATCTTAACAAAAGTCATCAATTTTACCACATGAATATCTTAAAATGAAAAATTTCCCAGCAGTAATAATAATAATAAAAAAAAAAAAAACAACATCAAAATCAATTTGAAATTAATGAACCCATCAATAAAAGTATATATATATATATATATATTCTGTAGTTTAATTAATTTGATGTGTAGATATTAGATTGCAGTTCATAAAAAGCGACTCTATATTATAAATTTTATATGACTGTAAATTCAAATGTTTCAATTATTTTATATTTAATTTATAATATAGAATCAAATTCTACGAACCGTTAATAAAAATCTACCATGTGAGTAAAAAAAAAATAAAAATAAAAAATCATGAATTGTCTAGCATAGAGACAAATGGTTTTACCAAATTGATAAATATAATTTCTAGTAGTATTAAATAGTGTTTCAACAGTAAAATAAAAAAAACACCGGGCTTCACTCCTCGCACGGCGTGGGTTAACAAAAATGTTTTACTACCTCTGTATTTTATGATTCTTTACAAATTTTTTTTTATCAATACCAATACAAATTAACTTTTCACCAATACCAAGACAGAAATAATAATAAATAATTATTAATCTTCTAAAAATTTATTTTTTTACTAATACCAATAAAAAAAATAATACTAAATAATTATAAAACTTCCTATAAATGAAAAGATTAAAAATTATAAAATACGAAAAAAAAAAAAAAAAAGAGAGAGTAAAGAACAGGTAGTATTATCTAAGAAAATAACTGCAAGTCAACGGTCGGATAGGCATTTTGGTTTGGGCAGGTAGGTAAGCCAATGGCGGCTGTTGCCGTCTTCAAGAGGTGAGTCATAGACTTTTTTGTATTCCTTGTAAGAAAGAAGAACCTACTGTTTCCCCGCACGATCCGCCTGTGAACATGAATTCCACATTCACGCTTTTTAACGAGCGTGAATCGCAAATACTCCTATTGTAATGTACCTTCCAAATTTGAATACTGCGCGTGGAAATACAATCATAATTTTTCAACCAAAGCTCTGTTTCAAACGACACGCGATACTGCAGAATCATAATTTAACACGTTCTGAAACACCAAATGAGAATCACAAGATTCCACCACGTGGCATGTGCCACGAGCCACCAAGCCGTCCAAGTACTTTGGGTTTCACTCTTCTAATAAGAGAACCAACTATAAAATTTTGATTTTGAGTCCTACCTTTTCGGTTGGAGAGATTTTGGCCTCAAATTTTTCTCTGGTCAAGACTTTTCTCACCTTCAACAACACATCTCTTCTGCCAGTTTCTTTGCCTAATTCCTTTGCCAAATCCAAATTTCCAATTTCGAAGCCAACCCATTTGAACTTTCTCCATTTCCTTCACTGGGTATCTTTTATTTTCTTCAATTACAGCCCCAAACACTGAGAATTTCTGATCTGGGGCTGTTTTTCTTGGGCTGAAAATTTTCCTGAGAAAGTGAAAGAAAATGGTAGGAGCTTTATCTGTGGTGGGTTCATCTGTGGTGGATTCACACACAAGTCCATGTTTGTGTTTGGATGCACTTCCTACGAATATGAAGAACAGTGGAGAATTGGTTGTGCAAAGGAATTCAATGAAAAAGAAGCAAGGAACAAGGGTTAAGTCATTGGAATTAGGAAGTTCTTTTGTGGATTCTTGTTATGATTGGAGACTTTCAACTAAACCTGTTTCTGTTGCTGTTATTAGTAGAAGGAAACAGAGAAAGGGTGGAAGATTTGTGGTTAATGAATTAGGAGGACAATATGAAGATACTTTTGAAGATGTTAAAACGGTGGGATTTTTTTTTTTATTATGATGAAATTTGTGCTTTAGTGTATTTTTATGCTGACAATTTTTTTTTTTTTTTTTGTTCTGCAGCAAATACTCAACTATTTCACATATAAGGCTACAAGAACAGTTCTTACCCAGCTATATGAGATGAATCCAACGAAATATAGGTGGTTTTATGAGTAAGTGTCATCCTAACATTGGCCAAGACCATTTGTATTTATGTAATTACATTTTTTTTGGGTACTTTTTGGAAATTTTAAGTCACAAATTATTAATCTTCTATTGATCCTTTACAGTTTTGTTGCATCAAATAAGCCTGGGGATGGCAAGCGTTTCCTACGTAAGCTTGTAAAGGTAATAATATTTTATAGGAACTCTTCTGCTCTTATTAGAATTGATATAATTGTTTATCGTAACACCATATTGTGAGATAATCCAGCTCAATTGAGAATATGGGATTTTTTTTTATTGAATGAAAAATTTGGGGAAAATGTAATATGTAATCTGATTTTGAATAATAATATATGAACAGGAGAGGCAAGATCTTGCTGAAAGAGTGATGGTAACGCGTCTCCATTTGTATGGGAAATGGGTTAAGGTAATTAAATTAAATTAAATACTTCAATTATACTAAAATGTTAAATAACATACAAAAATTGTTGCAGAAATAATGATAATGGTAATTATTTTGTTATTATGTTCGTACAGAAATGTAATCATGCCGAAATCTATCAAGAAATCTCCGATGAGAACTTGGAGTTGATGCGGGAAAGGCTGAAAGAAACCATTATCTGGCCATCAGATGACTCGAACACAGAGAAGATTGGTTGAAGAAGAAGAGAAAGAAGAAGCTTCTTCTCTTTATGATTTTCTTTCTTGCTTCCTTTCTAGTCTGTAATGTTGTTTTAGACTCTAGTGTAGATATATAATTCTTGGTTTCCCACCAAATAGTTTGGCTCGAAAGACTCAAATTTTTGTTACTATTTTCACCAGCTAATAACAAAATGTCTGAATATTGTATACAAAACTGTATATATAAATGTTCACCACACTACATACATAACTAAAAGGATAGAACATGAAATGGAATTAGAACACATGCAGAATTTCTGGTAATGTTACATGATTTTCTCTGTGATGATTCAGAGAAACGCATAAAACGTAAAATATTATTACATTGTATTACAGTTTACTAGACGTTACCAGATGCAATTGTTTTTTAAGTAAGCACAAATATCTAATTCCATCCAGCCTGAAGCCTGTGCCATAGGCCTTTGGTTACAAATATCGATACAAGCACATTGAACTGGAATTCAATACCATATGCCAATGATATTCGAGGTAAACCTTGGATCTCGAGAGTTTAAGCACATTGAACAAACAAGAGAGATATCACCATATATAATCTTTTACAATAGTAAGTATTCACAATCTCAAAATCATAGTGCAAGACAAGTTCAGGGAATAGAAATTCATGAATTATTATGAAAAATCAATAGTTATTGCAAAGATGGTAATCTAATCCACCAAGCCACCCTCCGAATTCAGTTGAACCAAAAAGGGGTGGAGAAATTTCAATTCTGGGGTTGATCCGTGTTAAAATAAAATTTGGATCCATGGTAGATTGCCTCAATACAGCAAAATCATTCTCATAATTCAGCACACAAACATTAAAACCACATAATGACAGAGACAATGATGAGCTCATAGCTGGCCTCTGAAAGCAATTATACATAAATTTAAAAAGAGTACACAGAGGCTATAAATGATTTTAAACAATTGGGTCGATTATACAAGCTTTTCATAGGCTCTCTATGCATGTCATATCTCTGTCTGTACCACGTATTATACATCAAGGATTTTCATTGGATACATACAAAAATCAACACAAAATGTATTGATGCAATCAAGTTTTGAAGGTAACCTGTTCTCTGGTGCTCACAAAACAAGAAAGTTTCCGCATTGCCCCAGTGGCAAAAAAATGAAAGCGATTTGTCGCACCTGCAGAAGAAAAAAAAAGAAAGCAGATGATTAATCTAGCAATATTAGTCTCTAACAGAAATCCAAGGCTGGCAAAACGAAGATATGCATGTAAACTGAAATAATATGTATTTTGATGGTGGCATTTTGTAAAAATATAGTTGGAATCTGAATACAGTATGATAATGAATAATATAACACAAAGTCTAAACATTTGCCAGCAGTTCAAATGTAACTCAATCAGCTTGATATGCTTTGAAGTACATAAAAGAAGAAAAATGATAATTGCTAAAAATCAGTCAAGTGAAAAAAAAGCTCATTTTGGCCCCTGAAGTTGTGTCACACATTTGCTTTGTTGAAAATTTTCCGAATTGGTCGGAGAATCTTAAAAGGGGCAAATTTTGGTCAGGTGTTGAGCTTAGTCAATTGTGTAAAGTTGTAAAGGGAGAGGGGGACGGTGAGTGAATCATAGGGAAACACCATTTATGGGGAGCTGACGATCCTTTTCTATTACAATTATGACCTATACAAGTACAACACAAATGACACAAAACACATATATTATTCATGTTTAGCTAATCACAATAACAAAACATTCAATTAAATTCTGAACTTGTAAGATATACAATCAAGTCAACTTATAGAATTTATCAGGGGCAACCAGAATTTCAATTATTATATACAATTGGTTTTCAAACTTTCATTAACATGATGAACAATCTGTTAGTATGCCAACAAAAAAAGTAAAAACAGTGCTCCAAAATCCAATTTAATACGTAGAAAAAGAATAGAGCTACAAAAGATACTGAAGCCTTCACCTCCAGCAAGGAAGTTGACCAGTGATACAAACAGACTAACAACGGTGAGAAGCAATTTCAGGTTGTAAATGGTGGTGTATTTAACAGTGCTTGGTTTGTATGGAAAACGATGAAGAGGTTCCAAATACACGGTCAAGTATGAGATGAAGAAATTTCACAGTATCCTATCCATATTCTGCATGACAGCTAGAGCGGATGTGTCATGAAGATCGCTGGAGATGATTTGGGAGAAAGAAACCTTAGGGATTAGATTTTAAGCAATTAGGTATTCACGAATTTTCATCCCCAATTCTGAAATTACTGTAAAATTTGAGGGTTTTTTTTTTTTTTTATCAGCTTTGACCGTGTTTTCACCTCCCAAAGACCAAGCTCAACATCTGGCCAAAAACAGGCTTTTCTTTTAGGTTGTCAGACCAATTGGAGGAAAAGGTCATTTTTAGCCAAAACGAGCACGTGAGACATGTGCAGGCCAAAATGAGCTTTATTCCTCAAACTATAACAATTTAACCACAAGAACTCTTAAAAGTAAACATGAATCTATTTTGCCTATTGAGAAAAGATGGGGTTAATCTCAACTGAGCTAATATCTAACCCTTTACCCAAAATCGTTTAGAAGATTTGATGGTTATAAATGATAAAGAAAAAAAAATTGTAAGCTATTAAATATTTGTCATAAGAGCACTGAAGATTGAATAATTACTAACCTGGGTTGAAGCATCAAAATCTGGATAAGAAAAATTGATCATTTCATACAAAAATAAACAATGAAGGCCAAAAACTGAACTGCATCCTTTCTCTAATCTTAGCACTAGGTTACATGAAGGAATCCATATCACCAATAGCCATAGCATGACTGAGCACTGTTCTAACACGAAGCTGCATGAAATGAATAGTTGGAATATGTTTTAGTAAACATCTCAGATTAGCAAAAGAAAAGTAAATCAAGACGTAAATTCCTGACCTTCACATCCAGGCAGGGATCATTGGCCATGTTCCTTATCTGACGTACCACACCTGCAATTCGTAGCTTAACGATCCGATTAAATGCCCCAGGACATGAAGGAAATGTGAGATTTATTACGACCCAAACAGCAGCTGTACGCAATCGGCTGTCATTACTCTGCAAGAATCTTATCATAAAAGATTCTGTTCCATCATCTACTTGTGGAACAAGTTTTAGCATAACTGCTTCCTTGTGAAACTGATTTCCACTCGCAATGTTCCCAAGAACATACATTACCTATAAAGGAACAATCATGGTAATCTGTCATAAGGAAGTAGTAATCTAATAAATAATAACAAATTAATAATGCTCCTCCACAATCATCATGGCACAAAGGTGATAGTTGAACACCAAGGACAAAAAAGTCTCTCTTCAATATTGGAAAGGATATAAATGTTTTTTGCCATTTTATGTAGGGACTGCCTTAATAATGATATTTTACAGAAAATGCAAGTTCATTTCTTACTGAGGAAAATAATTTGACAGAATTCGACAGTTACTTGGACACACAGCTATTAACTAGAAGAGCACATCCAGATTTCCAAAACTCGATGTGCTGACACTCAAAGAGATCATCAATCATATATATGAAGATTTGTTGGCCTTTGTGTGGTGACTTCTACATTGGGTCCTATAGCACTCTAACCCTCCCATGACATAAATTAGATTGATGAAAAAATATTTGAGTTAGAAAAGGAAAGATCCTACTCATTTCTCTATGTACAGCAAACAAGACCATGCATACAAAATCAATATACAAAGACATATGGCATATTAAACTGAAAAGGGTTTCCGGAACCTAGGTGCTCATCATTAGGCGAAGTCATGTGCATGAGATGGGTGAGGCACAAGAACTACAATAAAAATTGAACATAATATACAAACTAACTTCAAAATTTGACAACAAAAACTTCCTTTTAATAATATGATATTCAATGCTCATCATCATGACGCAAGACATTGTAATCTCTTCATTACCATCATCTTAATCTTGTATCCATCCCCCTCACCAAATATTTGCATTGCTTCGATGGCCCAAATGCTCGTAATCCCGAGGATTTGCTCTCATAGAAGCACCATAAGAGTCCATAATTTACTCAAAACATTAATTGAAGCAAAGACCTATTATATTTATTTTTGTTTTCCACTTGGGTAATGATAAACAAAATGCATGCTTTCACTTGGACCATATGATATACAAACAAAACAAAATGCATGCTTTCACTTGGACCATATGATATACAAACAAAACCTAAAATCTCTGTTCAAGAAATGCACTATGACGGAGGTACAAAAATGGCATGTTGAGGTACAATCCCTTGTGACCCTATGCCCTTGGCTTGAAATAAAGAGCGCCAGAGGAGGCATGCCTAAGGCGCTCCATTAATAACTAATTCTCAATCTGAAGTCTACAAATTCTTATATTTCATGGTTGCTTATTGATGTTAAAGAGACATTGGAGTCGAAATAAGAGAGGATAATTTAAAGTAGAGAAACACTCAAGTCAATAATGGGACAGGAACTTAGTTATGAATTGAAAAGATAAGAAGAATATGATAATAGTAAATGTTTACAGACTTTAATGGTTTAATTGAATTGGGATTTTAACAGTGGACTGGTGTAATTTAAAAGATTTAGACTAATTATCATAAAAGAATTACAACTTAAAATTCTATTTAGTAATTTTTTTTTTCACAAACTCGCTCTACAAAATTAAAAGATTATTTATTATTTTTAGCCAATGAACCGAATGTATTACTAAAACATATCACATTACGAAGACGTTAACAGACCAAGCGCACCCCACAAAGTATTCAATTATTCACCAATAGCGGATAGCAGTCCTGTTCCCATACTGTGACCCATTGCGGACTGGTAACTATAACATCCTTTGAAAATATTTACACCCCACAAAAATAACAATGCTATATGGCTGCTGCCGATACAGAAGGCATTGACTAGAATGTCAAAGGGTTCAATACTTTCAACGTGGGGTCCTATATATTGAAATAAATTACCATGTAACATATAATAAACATATTACCAGTGGAAATGATGAGTCATGGCATTTTGTTATCAGCAATGTTAACATCATTATCATCACAGCACTAACTATCCAGAGAGCAGTTACCAGTACTAGTTACAGTTTCCAAACAATCTCAGCTCAAGAGACTTCTACCTGTATACCAATTTCAGCTTTTGAAGCATTCTCTAATTGCCTTCCAACAGCATCTAAAATAATACCATTATCAGCAAAGACAAAATCCATAGTGCTTACAGATCCATCAACAAGGTTTCGAATAAGAGCCAGAGCCTGTTCTTGAACAAAAGGGTCATGATCTGCAGGAAAAATTTTATGTGAGCATATTGGTTTATCTTCAAAAATACAATAATACCATGCATAATATAACTAACAGTTACAGAAACCAAAAGCCTTACCACATATAAGGCTTGCCAACAAAGAAGAGGTGAGCTCCATAAAAATTTCCCCTTTACATCGATCATCTGCCAGAAATAACATGTTCTTCAAAGCCCACAATGCATTTGATCTGACAGTTGAATCCATTGATTTCGATAACTGGGTAAGATGTTTTACACCTCCACATTGTATAAAAGTTCCTTTTCTGGTTGTACAATCAACTACTATGTTGCTAATAGCTCCGAGAGCTGCAATCTGAAAACAGTGATTTAGACAGAACGGGATTAGCTATATAATTTTACACACCCAACTTAATTAGTATTCAATGAACATATATGAATTACAACAGGGTGAATAGATCTGTTTGAAAAATGTAAACCTAATTATATTAACCATTAATCTCTGATAAGATATTGCCTCATAATTAATATTTCATTGTCAAAATAATTCAAGAGTTCATAACATCGATGATCTGAAAAGGCAAGTAAATAAGTACCTGGACAGACACTAAAGAATCATTTAAAAGCTGGACTAAAGGACGAACAAGCCTTTCATTCATGAAAAACCCTGCACATAAATTCTGAATAAAATTTTTATTAGAAGAGAATTTGAAAATATAGGCATCTAAATTTCAGAAACCTGAGAAACTTGGAGGTCATGATCCAAACCTTGATTGACCGAGTGACACTTTTTATGCAAACACAAGCTGCTGCTTGTACATCAGCATTATCATGAGTTAGCGCATTGATTACAGAGTTGTAAACCTAAAATTCATGGGATTATATTAGAACATGCAAGTAGTTGTACGCCCATTCCTTCATAAAAACTGTTAAGCCTTTGCTCATCTAATATGTAATTTTGATCATTTGATTCTTTCAAAGAATACATTTTCAATACACATGCTCGATGGCATCAAGCAGAAGTGTACAGCTACGGAGAGCCAAAATAATCAATGGGAATCATATTCAAAATGAAGTGTTTACTTTGTTTTTAGCACAATAATAACAATTATTTCACAACTTTCCTTTTAAGGCCATAAAGAATGCAAATAAAACAAAAGAAAATGAGAAAAAAAAAAAAGTAGTATCTAAGTATAAACTTGCTTACAGCTCATGCTACAAACAACTAGGATATATTAACAGTTCACTGATCTACCATACAATGCAAACTCGATCAGTGTATCACACGCTCTTGTCCGTTGCATTTACTCCAGATTCATATTTCAGATTATGTACGTCAATTTATATATGGCACTTCGTTAATTCATCAACATTCAAATTAACTGCCAGATTTTATGCACATTCAAATACACAAAAAGAAAATTAAGAAATGAAACATCTCATTATGAATAACAGCACAAACAAAACATGTAAGGAAACAAAAATAAAGCGTGCAATTAATGAATTCTTTGAAATGCCAAACCTCCAAAGTGATGAATTTAGATCTGCAGCTCTCCAACCTCGCACACAAATCAGCCAAAGCCAGCAATACACCCTGGAGACGTTTGGGATTTAATCGACTATTTTCTAAGCGGTTCCATAATTTATCAAGAGCATTTGCCTCAAAAGCTAATTTCTGTAGATCCTCCTTATCCATAATTAAACTGGAAAAAACAAAAGGAGCTTCGTCTCCAACTTGACCAGGATCATCAAGAAGCTCAAGCAAGAGATGTATCAATTTGGTTTTGATTCCTATATCTTTAAGGTAGCAAGGAGAAGAATTCCAGACAACAATCAGGCACACACAGGCAAGTAACCTTGTCCTGGGACACCTATCCTTTGTCAATGCAATTATAGAACTCAAGGATCTTCCACTTTCTGATCCCACAAACTTTGATATAACTTCAGGATTGTTCCTAAGTACTGCAGCGAGAGACTCCAAACTAGCATCTCTCTGACTCAAAGAACCATCAAGGAGACCAAGTAACTTCTTTAGAGCACCAGTATCACATAATGCCTTCTGCTCAGAACTTGTCTCACAAGAATGTGTGATTATACTTGCACCAAGACCAGTAACATTTTCACTCTCACTGTCCAACAATGAAAGGATGAATTCCATCTTTTTATCTCTAAATTCATACTTTGGTGCAAGTTTCGACTGATAAATCATTCTGAGGGAACGAGCACCTGCATCCACAACCTGAACACCAAAAAAAGCCGTTAACATTACTATAAGAAGATTTAGATATATCTACAATCAAGTATGCATTAATTGTTCAAGGACAAGACAGACTACACTACAAGAAATAGCACTCAATTGTGTAATTTCTGCAAAAGATAAACACTGTTGCCCTCAGAACAATGCGTTCAAAACAAGCAACAGCACAAAGAGCAAAAACCAAAATTTCAATTTAAACAAAACTTAAGAACATAATCTAATAAACTTCTAAGCACGTATGTATTATCAATCAAATCATCCTAATCACATATCCACGTTGCTGTTCAAAGGAAAAGTTCCTACCAATCAAATTTTCGCAAAACCTGTATAACAACATTCAACCAACCAAGCTTGAATTACCTTATCATCGGAATTGGAGACGAGCTGAAACAGGTAAGGAACAGAACCAGCATCGAGAACGGCTCGGACACCGGCATCGAAACCGCAAGCGAAACTTCCAAGAACCGTCGCCGACTGAACAATAATATTATTAATAATATTACAGCTACTTAATTTGTCGTTTACGTGAGCACCTTCCGGTAATTTCTCATCAACAGCTTCAGCAATGGCAGCAGCGAGAATAGAAGACACAACAGGAACGGCACCAAGCTTAAGAAACGTAAGCTTCTTAGTCCGATTTCCGATGATCGAGTTCTTAACTTCCCTAAGAGCCTTCAGCTTGATTTCCTGTTCAGGCGAGGAAAGCCGAGATAGAAGGTCCAAAGGCCGGTGGTTCTGTGCAACGGAGGTGGTCGGCATGGTGGTGAAGCATAGGAAGCGAACGACGAGGAGGAAATCGATCGGAGGAAGAGGAGAAAATGGCGGAGTTGAGGGAGGGAAGTAGGGAGAGATTGATGGAGAAGCTGCAAAAATTTTAATTTAGGGGATTTTGAAATTTTATTGGTAACGCATACGCATTGACCTGTGTTGACAGTGTTTGTTTTGTTTTGTCCCATATTTTTCGAAAATGTAAGTAAGTGGGAGCATTTTCTGGTCTCTACACCAATTTGTGACCTCATAATGAACAACCATTTACGAAATTGGACTACAACTATTTCTCATCAATCAATCAATTATTCTAAAAAATAAATTTAAATTTTTTTTTTAAATTATTTTACTTTCAAATAAATATAAAAAATTCAATAAAAATAATAATTTGTGATAATGATAAGGAAGTTAAAAAAATTGAATGTTGCATTAAAAGATACATAAATCTTCAATTAAAAAAAAATTGGCTTCATTAATTTTTCCTCTCTCTTGTTTGTTACAACTTATTTGTAGTTTTATTATGTATGAAATTTATTGATTCATAAGATATAAATGTAAGTCTCCTCTAGGATTTAGATCTCACAAAGAGTATGGATGCCTTGTGCTAGGTCTGAAGTAAGGTTGCTCTCACTTAGACCTAGAGTAAGATCGCCTTATTTAATCCAAAAGAATGTCACTCGTTTCTAAACAAGGGAAGAGGTTGCTCTCGGGACCTCAAATTCCTTACCAGGCCCAAGCTGCTGGACCTTGAAAATTTAAGGAGTCACTTGGGCTTCGAAATTTAAGGAGCATGTTAAATCCTATTGGATGCGATATTTTTGGGATTTCTAATGCCTTTGACCCCCCTATAAAAGCCATTGTTTGACATCAATTAGGACTAATCAAAATTTTGAGACTTTCAATAAATTATAAATTTTGTTTGTTTTCACTTAATTAATAAGTTTTTTATGCATGACTTTGAATGGTTTATGTTATAACTTAAAAACTAGTATGGAAGTCGCGTTGCGCGAAACATTGCACAGGTTTGAGACTATTACGTATGTAATATTAAGCAAATGTCAATTTTTTAGTTATTGATAAATACACGTATTTACTTTTTATAAGTTAATATACGTATTAAATAATATTGTAAAATATATGTATTTATATATGTATTTTTTTAAAATACATACATTTTGTTATATCATATTGATAAATAATCACATTTAGTTAATATTTTAAATTTGTTGACATTATAATAAAGTTTGATAAAGGGACATTTTTTAAGTTGTCCTAATAACATCCAATAAGGCATTCAAAAATTTTTAAGGACAAAAAATGGAAATAATAGTTAAAAAGGCCATTTTTTTTCTACAAATTTATAGAAGGTATATTATAATTTCCCAATAAATTTAATTTTGCACCTGATTTTCTAGTCACCGCTAGCTATAATTACAACGAAACTGGTTTAATAGCGAAACAACCTCCAAAATTTCAAGACAAAACTCATCGAAAATTCACAGGATTGTATGATACTCATTGAAATCATCTCAGTTTCCTAACATGAATCGCAATGGAAAACCGCTAAAAAATCACAACACCTAAACCTTGAATCACGATGGAAAAAGATATTCCTCTCCAACGAAACCTTGCCAAAACCTTTTAAAAGTTGACGAAAACCAGCAAGAAGCTCAACATCGAACTTTTGACTCGACGAAATCACCAAGAAATAGTCCATCGAATTGGTTTGCAAACATTTGCGAATAAATTTTGATTTTCAATGGCAACAATTTAAATCTAGGTCTCTCGCTACTTGACATGTTTTTGGCCACTGAACATCAATGTTGAAGGTAACGGTAAATTTGTCGGCGTCTAAAATGTTGATCGATACCCTTCATTTATCGGTCAACTGCAACGTGGCAGCGAAGAGGTGGCCATATGAGCTTTTTTCGTTTGTGTCTGTTTGCATTTTTTATTTCATGAAAAATGTCCTCATAAAGTAGGATTAAAAAAAAGGGACTTTTTTTACTATTTTCGAAAATTTTGACGATCAAATACGCTTTTAAGCTAAAATTAGAAGCGGACTCGAATATGGTAGCGACAACAATTTATGGGATGCAGGAAATCCAACACTACGCCATGGATATGGTAGTGGACATCATATGCTTGTTGAATTAAAGTTTAAATGTTTTTTGTACTTTTATTCCTAAAACTTGTAATGTTATAGTGCATAAATTAGCTAGAGAGACATTAGATTTAAACTTTGCCCTTAATTTGCATACTCATTAACTGTTTTTACATTGTATACTTGATTATCAATGGAAATTCCAAACCTATGATTTAAAAAATAAAAAATAAAAAAAGGTAAAATTAATGAACCGTTTGTTAAATCCCAATAACGCCCAAGGTCTTCATCTCAAGGCCTCGAATCGATCCACACAACATGCGGTCTGACCCACCAAAAACTCCACTTTCGCTATTTTGAAATCCCGATTGCAAAACGACTTCTCTGCAACAGGAACAGTTTCGTCGGTGTCAAGCGTCTGCATCACTCTCAACCGCTTTATCCGGTCACCAAACCCCACACTTCCATCCCACCTACTTAACTCTCCCTTTCACCTCCTAATCCGGTCACCCAGTTGCTCCAACTCAAATTCCAATTCTACCCCCCAAGAAGGACGTTTCTCTTTTATTTTTTCCAATTTAATATTCAAAAAATCGTTATTCTCTCCCTCTCTTTCTCTGTTTCAAAAGAATAACAGAAAGTCATGGGCTAAAATGGCTATGGAGCTTCATTGATATATATATATATTTTTTAAATTTCAATAGAATTTAGAAGTTTTCTCATTAAACTAATATTTTCCCGCTTTTAGTTTAATAAGAATTCCCTATTTACTAATTCTTGATTAAGTTTCGCTTAACTTCAGCAATCTTTACTTTTCTTTTCTTTATTTGATTGCTGAGAAAATGCGGGAAAGGAAAAGAAAGTGAAAGAAAATTCAAAAAAAAAAAAAAAAATCAGAAATTCTTGAATTACCGAACCCGTAGTTGTTTCGGCTTTCCATATCAATTCACCTTATCTTTCGCAGAGATTTGCTTTCTATTTCTGCAAGAATTGTAGCGTCCTTTTCTATAAATACACCCACCTAAAATCCTCCAAAATCCATTGACTTATGTCTTTACAAATTCTCAGGTGGTGAGTACCTCAAAGCTTTAACCTTTTCTACCCATTTCTTTTCTTTGTTCTAAATCGTTTTTAAAGATATTATTCTTTTATTTTCTTCAAAAATTACTTTTTAATTTGCAATATGCGAACTGGGTTCTTTTCATTTTCTGATATTTTAATGTTGGTGGAAGCTTTAGTGCATTGAGTATCTTTCCTGTTCGGATTTTATTTGATTCTCGATAGTGTTTAACTATTTCCTTTTTTTTTTTTTTAAGATTCTTTTCATACTGATAATTTTTGTTGAATTAAACATGTTTACAGGCCAAAACCAGAAGTAGTAGAAGAGTCCAACTCCATCTTCAATCCAGAAAGCAGTTACTCTAACGCAGAGATGGATACTATTACAGTTGGTACAGTTAGAACAGAATATTCCTTTTCTGTTCTGTTAGAGTATGCAGCAGATAACAATGTTGAAGGTTTTAAGAAATCTGTATTTGATGAATCTGAGGTTTGTGAGGTCGGACTCTGGTACTGTCATCATAGGTTATCGCGAAAAGGGATTCTCCAACAACGAACCCCTTTAATGGTTGCCGCGAAATATGGCAGCCTTGAAGTTATGAAGCTAATTCTTGCTTTGCCAGAAGTGGATGTAAACTTCTCTTGTGGGTCAGACAAAAGCAATGCCCTTCATTGTGCTGCCTCTGGTGGATCTTCTAATGCTCTTGAAGCTGTAAGGTTACTTTTACTTTCTGGAGCTGATCCAAATACCTTTGATTCTAATGGAAATCGCCCGGTTGATGTTATTGTTCCTCATCCGAAATTTCCCAGTTTCAGGATTGCTCTTGAAAGGCTCTTGAAGGGTAATATTTCTTCTGGTTTGATACCTAGAAAAGAATACATTATTGATCCACCTTTTCCAGATGGTTTTGCTAATGAAGAGTTTTGGATGTTCTTGTTCAAGATTCAGCCATGTTCACGAGCATATTCTCATGACTGGACCGAGTGTCCATTTGCTCATCCTGGCGAGAATGCTCGCAGAAGAGACCCGAGGAAGTTCCATTACAGTTGTGTTCCATGTCCAGATCATAGGAAAGGGGTGTGTAGAAATGGGGATTTTTGCGAATTCTCTCATGGGATTTTCGAGAGCTGGCTACATCCAGCTCAGTACAGGACTCGTCTTTGCAAGGATGGGACTAATTGCAAGCGCAGGGTATGCTTTTTCGCTCATACCAACGAGCAACTTCGGCCATCTCTTCAGTTTCCATTTACCCTAATGGCTTGGCCACAGCAAAACATCTCAAACTTGAAAATCTCAGGGGACAAACTTCAAACTAGCCGTTTAAGAACTTCTTTCGGTGCAAGAAATGTTCCATCTCAGAAACTTAACAATAGTTTCGAAGATTTTGAAGTTCTGCAGCAGCATTTCTTGAATGATCTGTCATGGGGATCTCAACCCCATCACTATAATTCCTCTGCTAATCTCTCTTCTTTTTCAAAACAATTTAATCCAGCAAATCCTTACAGGCTTTTTTCGTCTGAGGTTCCATCTCCCCGAAACACCCTTTATTTTCAGCAATCTTCATCAAGTTGTCAGCTAAACTCAAGGGAAGTGAATTCCTGGTCAAATCAGAACCCTACAGGTGGAAATGTAGATTGGTCATTTGAAGCAGATGAAGTTAGCCAATTACAAAAATGCTCAACCGGACAATTTGGCGAAGAACCTGACGTGTCGTGGATACAATCAGTTTTAAAAGAATCACCATCTGAAACAGAAGATTCAAATACTGTTTCAGTCTTAGATCCTGAAGAGGGTTCAAAACCAAATCCTCCAAGCGAAACCATTGGTCATATGGCTCTTCAAGCGTTCATAGAGAGTATGCAGCTTGATCAGGTCATTACTTCGTAAAAGAAAACATTCTTTTTAACCATTCTTGAAGAAATTGCAAACTGAATTCTAAATTCTTTAGTTGGCTGGTTGTATGAGAAATCCAGAATAACTAAGGTAGCCAGAAGAACAGAAGGTCAAAGAAGGGTGAAAGTTCATAGAAGACTAATATTTTTTACGTTTGTAACCTAAGTTACATCAAATTAAAGATAAATCTGTAATGGGATTTATCAAATGTAAGTATTCTTATTAATTATAATTTACAACAACCAAAAAAAAAAAGTTTGCATCTTTTATTTCAGATCTTTTGGTTTCTTCTGCACTTATTTATTTCTGTTATAACTACTTTATGGAATTCTGCAATGATGTGAGTGAGGAGGAAGAATAATTATATAAAAATCTGTACTGTACTTTTTCACACCACCTTCCCCCTCGAATAATTATATAATGGAACAGTGACGGCATGTCATCCGCTGACGTGCCGTAACGAACCAATAAAATTATTCCACTTAGCATTAGTTTCAATTACCTATAAATAATTAATTATGTACTTATTAATTATTTATAGGTAATTGAAATTAATGCCAAGTGGAATAATTTTATTAATTCTTTATGGCACGTCAGCAGATGACGTGCCGTCACTGATCCATTATATAATCATTTGAGGAGGAAGGTGGTGTGAAAAAGTACAGATTTTTATGAATTAATTCAATCTTTTATTACAAGATGATCAGAATCAGATGTGGGGATGAGGAATTTCTTATCTCCATAATATGAAATGCTTATTTTTTTAAGAATATGGTGCCTTTTTAGGTTATAATCATTTACTATATAAGATGCCAATTCCACTAATTTATATGGTTGTTGGGTCTCTATTATTATAACTGGAAATTTTTTTTAAATTATGTGATTTTACATGTGGGATATCAGCAGACAGGCAACTTGGTCATTTTCCAAGAACTGATCTGGATGGGTTACCTAAATTTGTTGATTTTTTAGGGTTTGATATGTTTAGGCAGAAGAGATGTGAAATTTAAGATTTTTGATGGGATTTTGTAATTTGTGTTCCTATTTAATGGTTGGGTTTGGTGTTATTTAACTCCAATGCTTTATTAAATTCTTGAGAATTTTTATGTGTATATTATATATTGTTCATCCAAAAACATGCATCCCACACTACTCTTCATACTTCTTAAAAGAACTATTTAATATTGATGTATAGATTGTAATAAATTATTGGGTAAAATATTTATTTGAATTTTTTTTTTTTGGACATCGGAATTTTTAAGTAAGACTTATTTCATGACCGAGAGAGTATATATAATTCTAAAATGGATATCTTTAAAAAAAATAAAAATAAAAGAAGGAATGCTTAAAAAATACAACATGATGTTAGTGGTATGGGTAAAGCAAAAGCAATAAATAAATATCTGAAAGAACTAGATGATCACTAGATGGCTTATTTGCATCCATTTCCAAGGGAATTATAAAAATTTGGAAAGTCATTTACAGGATATATGTACGATTAATTGATCAAAAATCAGTTTAGTGACGGAAATTTATTGGTGTTATACTGTAATAACTTCTATTTTTAAAATTCTAGTAGAAAAAAATAAAAAAATAAATAAATCTTGTGAATCAAACTTCAGTCCTGTTCATCATCCAATGCCAAATTGAAATCAGTCACATATCCATATTCTCTAATTAAAAGCAATAAAGAGTTCAAATTTCCATAAATCTCCTCAGATTCAGGATGTGAAGTATCTGCAGCAGTAAAAGAATGAATCTGACCTCTAATAATGAGCCAACTGGTTCCTGGAGGCTTCTTCAAGCTTTTTTCTTTCAGCCATGTTCTTATTTGTCTAACCTCTGACCAAAAATCTGCTTCAGCATATATATTAGACATCAATATGTAATTTCCAGCATTATTTGGTTCTAATTCGACAAGATTTTTGAAAATTTCTGCTGCTAGTTCTGGGTTTGAATGAACTCGACAAGCACTGAGCAGAGCTCTCCAAACTGATGCATCTGGTTCAATTGGCATTAGCTTGATAAATTCTCTAGCTTCATTTAAGAATCCTCCTCGACCGAGCAAATCAACCACACAGCCGAAATGGGAAAGGGTAGGAGCGATTTCACAATCCTGAACCATTGAATGAAAAAGTTGCAGACCTTCCTCTATCAAACCAACATGGCGTAATGCAGATAGAACCGATAAGAACGTTACTCCATCTGGTTGGAAATCATTTTCTAGCATGTTCAAGAAGGTCAGAAGAGCATCATAAGCACTCCCATGTGTCGCATAACCAGTAATCATCGCATTCCAAGAGATAACATTTCTAATTTCTAAGGTTTCGAATATCTTTTCTGCATTCTGCATACTGCCACATCTTGCATACATGGTTATAAAAGCATTTGCAAGAGAGAAATTTGAACCCAAAGGAGAAAACCTCCGAATTGCATAAGAATGCATACATTGGCCTTGAGGGAGATTGGCAAGATCAGTGCAAGTCGACAGGATGTTTATGATAGTACTAGAGTTAGGTTCCACTTCTGAGATCATGCCGTTGAAAAATAACATAGCTTCACAGGATTTATCTTTTTTAAGAAAACCAGCAATCATAGCATTCCACGAAATCAAATCTCTAATAGGAAATGTCGCAAATAGATTCCTGGCTGTTCCTTCATCGCCGCAATTCATATACATGTCAACTAGAGATGTGTTAAGCGGAAGACTCATTTCAATGCTGGTTTTTACGATGAAACCATGAACAGATCGCCCAATGTTTAGATGATCTTCATCTCCACAAGCAGCAAGTAAGGATATCATCGTATGAGAGTTAGGACTTACATCTGATTCTCGCATCATATCAAAGAGTTCCCATGCCTTAACCCTTAAATCACTACTAGAAAAAGCCGAGATCAATGTGTTATATGAGACAACATCTACATTTCTCATCTTATAGAATACCTTGCAAGCATCTTCCGCACAGTTTAGATCAGCATACATACTCAATAATGCATTTCCAAGGTGAACATTCATCTCCATTTCAGTTTTGCAGGCAAGAGAATGCAAGCCTCTACCGAATTTTAAACCATCAGTTAACTCTGAACAAAAATACAGCATAATAGCAATAGTTCTTTCATTTTCTCTAGTTTCTGCTCGCATTGTGGCAAATAATCTAGTAGCTTCCTCATAACAGGCATGATCAATATATGCAGCTATCATGGAATTCCACAAAGGAACATCACGAATAGCAACTGTATCAAATAAACGACTAGCTAATTCTAAGTTTCCGATTTCAGCATACATATTAAGCAGTGCATTTACTACAAATAGCTCATTTCCATAACTTAATTTAATAGCCAGTTGATGGATTTGCATGCCTAATTCAGAAGAACCAATTTCTGCACTTGCCTGAATGACAATCAATAATGTAACCATATCGAACTCGATCCCATTCTTGACCATCTGAACAAAAAGCTCCAAAGCTTTAACACAATCGCCTGCATCAAAGTACCCACTAATCATTGCATTCCAACTCACAGTGTTCTTCACGTTCATCATGTCAAACACGAGGTTCGAAATTCTCACGTCAAAATTCAAATAGAACCCCATTAAAGTAGTACCCACATGGGGATACAAATCAAGATATCCATTCCTCAAGCAATATCCATGTAATTCCTGCCCTAGTCTCAGTTCCAGCATTCCATCACATGCCATAACCAATGCCACTAAAGTGCGAGAATTTGGTTCAAGTCCCTCCCTCTGCATCCTTCTAAACAACCCAACTGCCTCCTTATAGTAAGCACATCCCACGTACCCATATATAATAGAATTCCAGAGAACTAAATCTCTTTCACACATTTTATCAAACACCTTGTTAGCTTCAAAAAGATGCCCGCTTTTGCAATAAAAATCAACAACAGCAGTCCCAATTCTAACATCCTTTATCAAATCAGTACTCTCTATACTAGAATGTATCTTCTTGCCTATCTCAAAAGCATTTAGCCTTGCGCAGGCCTTGAGAACTACAGGAAGAGCACTATTATCAGGCAATACGCCAAGAGACTCCATTTGCGTGTATGTATAGAGAATTGCTTGGTCATTTCTGAGTTTGGCGTGGTGTTTGATGATTGAATTCCAGTCCTTTGTGCCTGCTTTGTTCTGGGTTCGTTCATGTAAAGGAGGAAACTTTAGCGGTTCTAGAGAGAGACAAATATCCATCATCTCCACATT
This sequence comes from Croton laevigatus, assembly GCA_949640765.1. Lineage (NCBI taxonomy): Eukaryota > Viridiplantae > Streptophyta > Magnoliopsida > Malpighiales > Euphorbiaceae > Croton > Croton laevigatus. The sequence goes on along the minus strand of CATIWJ010156378.1, from coordinate 6,094 downwards.
TCTGGGAATGTTTCAGGTTCTGGTAATAAAAACCCCCAAATAAATAGAATCTAGGGATTTTGAGGATTTAGTTGTAGTGAAAACAAAGAAAGAGGAGAGAAAATGTAGTATTTCTGTATATTGCCGCAAAAAATACACTCCAATTGAACATATACTAGTATTATATACCAATCAAAATTATAATTTCAAACTTTTGGCTTTTGGGTATGTTTCTCTAAATTTCCATTTATATACATGAACTTATGGTAGAAATCATCAAATTTTTCTTTACAATCCGTATAAGAAGTGATTACGTTTCTTGATGATGTTGTTCTTAGACAACACAACTGAAGAAAAGAAGCTAAAAATGATTATACACTCCAATGTATACTTCCTTGGGGAAGGGAAAAATAATGGAAGCAAGTAGCATATATCAGAAAAACTAACAAACATGCGGCTACAAGCTCCTGAGAAAGCTCCAAGGTCCTGTTTTGGTCCCTATCCTGCAAAAGAAAGAGAGGATTTTTAATATATGATTTGTATCTTGGGCTTCAAAAGTTAATAAATTTTATATATTTCGATGAATGTTTGGTAAGCCATAAAATGTATTCAGCAAAACTAGTTATTTGATTAGTATTTAATTGTTTGAATAGATATTGTTCACGGTAAGCATTTACAAAAAGGTAAAGCTATGGGTTTAATCTTTTATAAAATACTAGTTAAACAGTTATAAGTTAGCTGAATACTTCAAGGTGTTGCCGAACACAGCCATAATGCAAGACAATCACTGTCATATTGCATTGCAGCCAGAATGTGTTGGTTACCTCCAAAACCCGGCGGACGTTCGGAGACTCATATATATGGTCAGAGCAACCCATATTCCAATGAACCTGTAAGTTGAGGAGAGAAATAACAAAGACAGGATGCTAAAAATGGCCACCAGAACCTGGAAGAAGAAGAAGTGAATCTTATTTTTCAAGAATCGCGAAAAAGTTCATGATTCAGTAGTTTTGAGTTGAGAAGTTACTTGCCATGGAATATGCAGAATATGCAAAATCAGAAGCTCCAAAGTTGACACCATCAAATACAAAAGCTAAAGCATTGATGGGTTGAGTACCTGCAACGAACTGACATAAAAGCAAAATAAATACTGAGCACATTGAGAGTTTAAAAGCTTGATTAAGGATTTAGATGGTGAAGATTAGATACCGGTATGCCTATACTAATCATGTGTAGAACATTGACATCATTTGTGAATAATCTGGACCCAAAACTCAATCCTAGTCCAAGAACAACGGCCAGCATCAATCCCAGAAGCAACCCCAACTGCAATTTTTTAGACATTATTTGGTTTCAGGATAAGTAATTTTCGTCGGTAGTCATTTTTTTTTTTCTGGTATGTTTATAACCACCTGCAATACTCGAGAAGCTGCAGCCGTTGCCTTTTCGTAGTCGCTTTTCGCGAAAGCAGTTGCAAGTATGGCCTGGCCGGCAACAGCTAACCCATCAGCAAGAAGAGATGTGGTTAGCCAAACCTGCAAGCAGATTTGAAATGCAGCCATGGCTGTTGATCCTTGCCGTGCGGCTAATGATGCAGAAAGAGTAACACAGAATGTTACAGCTATTACTCTCATTAATAGCAGAAAACCTGGAAGTCAAGCACCCAAAAGAAGAAAAATGAGAACTTTTAAGATTTAGATCACAAAAAGCAGAAAAATCGCCCTTCTAAAAGGAGGATGGGAATTGGAACCTTACCGTTTTTAAGAAATCTACCAAATTGCAATTGTTTGAGATTCGGAGGTAAGAGATCAACTTGTTCCATCAATCTCCATAAGAGAATAACTGAAATAAGGTATCTGGAATCACCACCATAGAAACAGAATAAGAAAGATGAATTGAGCAAAATATTCTTCACAAATATTTATGCTTCAAACCAGAATAAACAAGGCCATAATGCTCAAAATGAAGAGCAACTTACTGAGATATGACATGGGCGATAGCTGCACCACTGACTCCCAGGCGGAAAACAAACATAAAAATGGGGTCTAAAATTATGTTCGTCAAATCTCCAGCCACTATGGATCAGATAAGACAAGAGCATTCATCAGAACAATCCAAACTAACAAGGTTTCAATTTCTAGAATGATCAAAGCATTAGTTGTGCTTTTCTCAAAAAAGCACATATAAATATGCAGTATTTTGTTACTTTTATAAAAACAACTTAATAGCGAAAAAAAAGAAAAAAATAGGTCAGCAACTGACTTTTAAGTTAAACAGCGTTGAAAAGCTGCTTTTAAGCAGCCCTCAGAAGCATTCTAATTCTATTGAAGCATACCAGTGGCATATAAAGGAGTCTTTGTATCCTTAAATCCCCGAAAAACCCCTTGCATTGCTAAGGAAAGAAGAACAGCAGGCGCACCAAGTGACCTTAAGGTTAAATATTGTTGTGCAGCGTTTAACATAGGTGAATCCTGTTAAAAAAAAAAAAAAAAAAACTAGGTTTAGCATAGGTGAATCCTGTAAAAAAAAAAACCTATCTCAAGGTTATTTTTATTCATCTTCAAGTGATAAAATTTTTATTGACCTGAAGCAATTTTCAAACACAGGAAAGAACTTACAGGACCAACACCCATAAAGCTCAACAATGGTTTGGCTCCTGATATTAGGAATATAGCTTGGATGAAACCAAGAATTGCACCGATAACTAGTGCAGATGAAGCTGAGGGAATATGCCTTCTTTCATTTTCTGTCTTAGCAGTATTAAAGCTGACTGATTCTGATTTGAAGCCATCTTCACCTGCCACTGAGAATAATGAATCTTATGAATTGGAACAGAAGAAAACATTAAACAGAAGGTCATTTTTATACCTTTTTGTGGTATCAACTCTTTACTTTCGAGCGAACCAGCTTCTAAGGATTCAGTCTCTTGCATTTCAGGTTTTGAGCTTCCAATAGCATCTTCTTCAGCTACAAATGAAGTCGTGACACTAACAAGTGGGAAGATTGCAATTCTCGATACTTGATTGAACAGAGCAATAGAAACTCCAACAGCAGCTAGCTCTACTGAGCCTAAAATGATCACAACAAAAAGGAAAATGATTCTTATTAGTACTTAAAGAAAAGAAAATTCTTTATTCATTATTTGGTACAAAACAGAAATGTCATTATTACCAATTCGACCGATAAAAGCTGTGTCCACCAGAGAGGCAATGGGATCAGCTGTCAAAGCCAATGCAGCAGGCAACGCGATGCGGGCTACTTCTAGACCGAGTTCATCCATTTTAAGCACATTTCTTCTCATACCATCCAAGAATCAAACATTAAAAACATTTTAATAAGATAAAAGAAACTTGAATTGACAACAATTGAAAAAGAAATCAATCATATATGAAGCAAACCAATTGAAAAAACAATCTTGGAAATGATAAAAAAAAGTGCAAAATCGCAAACAATACCTGAAATCCTTAAAGAAAATGCAAAGAGGTATTTTTTTCTTCTCCATGGGTGGACAGAATGAATCATCTTCCTTAACCATCATTTGGGTATAGTTAAATAACCAATCTGTTCTTTTATAATCAAGCTGATTATAGTGACTAATCAGTAAGCTCCATAGTGGGAAAAATAGCAGTATTAAACTCCATTACCTACAGATTCTGCAAATTTTTGGCCCATCACTCAAAAGAAAATGACGAAATTAAAGCAGAGTCTCAAAATTAAAGCAGAGTCTCGTGTTTCTACTTTCTACTATATTATATTTATAGTGCAAAAGGAAGTAGTTATTAGTAGAAAAATACAGAAATTAAATGACAACCAGCATACAAAACCAATCGTTAAGTTCCAAAAAAAAAAAAAAAAATTGGAAAAAAAGAGAGATTAATTTCTACAATATTAAATCAGAATTTGAAATATAAAATTCAAAGCTGAAAAGCGTTACCCACTCACATTCAGTGGAAGAGCACAAGAAGTTTCCCTTATTGGAAGATTGTTTATTTCTTAAACACAAGATTGAGAATTTAAAAAAACCTTTGAACTTTTCGAAGCAAAGTAAACAGCACAAATAATACTCAATTCATAGTCAACAGCACAAATAATACTCAATTCATAGTCAACAGCAAATAATAAAGTTTACATTAAATGTGAGACACAAAACCAGAAAAACACTAACACCTAACTCAAAGACTCACAATGGTAAAGTAGAGAGAAAAGAATGAAAATGATGAAGTCTTGCAAGCCATTTTGGACTGAAATTTCAGATGTTTATATACACGTATTCATATATATACCAAACAAAATAAAAGACACCAACCCAACTGATTGAAATCAAAATATCACTTATTTACCATAAAATGTCCAGAAAATAAAAAAGAGTTTCAACTTTAGAGCAAAACCCACTACAGAAATGGTGAAGTAGAAACAAAGGAAGGAAAAAGATGAAGTCTTTCAATACATTTTGAACTAAAATTTCAGATGTATATAATATATACATATATATATATATATACCAGACAGAGCAAAAGACACTAACCCAACTGATTGAACTCAAAAGAGAACAAGGAAGAATCCCTTGTTTGTTCTCATCGAAAGCTTAAAGCTTCTTCAAGCTTGCATGCTTTAATTTAGAGAGAGGAAAAAGAAAAAGAAAGAAAAAGGCTTGTCTTTTTTTTTTTTAACACGAAAGCTATATTTTATGGCTAGAAAATGGTCTTCTAGTCAAAAATTGGAGGGACCATAATGGTGACTATTTTTTGCATTTTTTCCTTTTTATAACAATTAAATTTGGAAATAAATTAAATAATAACAGAATTATTGTCAATTTCAGATTAAAAAGAAACCCATTAAAAAAATATCCAACAGTACGATTCCATGCATAACCACCAGCCATGTGTTATAGAGTTTCTTGCAAGAATTGAATTTTCTCACTCTTTCTTGGAAAAGTTTTCTGCGGCCTTGCTTTCATTTAGAGCCATTAAAATATAAGTTGTTGGCCTTCAACTACTAATTTATTTTTTAAATTTGTACTCCCTCTCTATCAAATAAAGAAGAGAAAGGATTTGGTAATGAAAAGCACACCAATCTTCTGTATTAAGGTCACAAATATATACATATTACAATTTCTATCAGTGCCTCAAATAAAGGCTAACTACAAGCTATTTACATGTAAAGCTAATCATCTAAATATGGCAAATATAATATACACATTAATTACGTATATTTTCCTTAATACTCCCCCTCAAGTTGGAGAGTAGGGATCGAAAACTCCCAACTTGCTGCACAACCCTTTAAACTGATCTTTCCCCAAAGCTTTGGTGAAAATGTCTGCCAACTGTAATTGTGTAGGAACATATGAAGGCTTGATCAATCCTTCTTGTAATTTCTCACGAACAATGTGACAGTCGATCTCTATATGTTTGGTACGCTCATGAAAAACAGGATTCGCTGCTATGTGTAACGCAGCTTGATTGTCACAATATAATGATGAAGGTCCATCCTGTGTCACCCTCAAGTCTTGAAGAATATATCTCAACCATGTTAATTCCAAACATGTATTTGCCATCGCCCTGTATTCCGCTTCAGCTGATGATCGGGAAACATTTGTTTGCTTTTTTGATTTCCAAGAGACAAGTGAACTACCCAGAAATATGCAGAAACCTGATACTGATCGCCTAGTAATGCGACATTCGCCCCAATCAGAATCGCAAAAGGCTTTTAATTGCAGATTGTTGTTCGATGGTAATAGGAGACCTTGACCGGGAGTTCCTTTAATATACCTAAGGACCCTCATTGCTGCCTGCCAGTGGGATTTGCATGGCGAATTCATAAATTGACTTAAGATTCGGACAGAATAAGCAATATCCGGTCGTGTGACAGTTAAGTAAATCAACCGGCCAACCAACCTACGATATTTGGTAGGATCACGCAAAGGCTCACCATCTGTGAGTGTGAGCTTTAGATTTTGTTCCATTGGGAACTCCTCGGGCTTTGCACCTGTGAGACCAGAATCTTGCAAAATATCAAGAGCATACTTTCTTTGGGACATAGTTATACCACTGCTAGAACGTGAAAATTCAATGCCCAGAAAGTATTTGAGATCACCAAGGTCTTTAATGTGAAAGTG
>CATIWJ010156368.1:0-21325 GCA_949640765.1 Croton laevigatus | reverse complement strand
TCATAATTGTATGTTATATAATTATTATTTTAGTATTAATTTCAATTTTTAGAGATGAATTCATAGTATATAGGTATTGTAGTCATTTTCATAATAAAAAAATAATAGAAATGAGAGAAGATAAAAAAAGAAGTTGTTTTGTTATAATAGAAAATTTAATAACAAAATTTATTATTTTCCTAATATAATATATATAAATATGTCATTATTATAAAATGCACAATCAGCCGGCAATCCGTGAATTTTTTCAAATGAAACTCTAACGTTTATTCGTACATAATTAGAGTTGCAAACGAAACGAGCAGAGCCGAGTACTGGCATGCTCACGTTCGGCTCGTTTATTAAATGAGCATGGATTTCCCGCTCATGCTCGGCTTGTTTATTATCGATCTGAACTCGAGCCGAATTTTTATCGAGCGGCTCGCGAGCAGCTCGTCTCATTACATATATTTTTTCGAGCGAGCCGAGCATTGGCCTGCTCGTGCTCTGCTCGTTAATTAAACAAGTCTGGATTTACCGCTTGCGCTCGGCTCATTTATTATCAATCCGAACTTAAGCCGAGTTTTTATCGAGCAAACACCGAACAGCTCGGCTCTTTTGTAGCCCTATATACAATTTAATAACTCATGTTATAATTTTTGAAACAAATTGACACCTGCTCACTTATGAAATACATACTTTTAGGGAGATCAAAGTGAAATTTTCTTCTCAAAAAATTAACTTCCAAAATCAAATTTATCATTTTCTTTAATCATTTGGAAGTTCTCGGCTACCGCCATAAGGTCTGGAACACGACTCTCATGGTGTCAAAAGCTTCATTGTCATTAGAAAGCTGTTAGATGGCATTTCGATGGTGAAAAGCCCGTTAGAAAGTCTATGTCATCCACGAGTCCATGATTTGATCCGTTTTCATTTTGCCTTTGGCCATAGATCGACGGCAAGAAAGGCATCAACGAAAAGTTCTCAACAAGGGGAATTAAAATATATCCTTAATTCCGTCAGAGTATCACTATAAAGCCTTAAAAAAACTTGTCTGAAGTTTATTATACATAATTATAAGTATACCCTTTTTACTAATTTTAGGTAATAATAATAATATTATTAAATTTTTATTAAACACTAACATAAATTATCACTCTACATGTACAGTTAAACTAAATAGTCCCTATATTTTAAACTACAAGTATGAATAAGAACAATATTTAAAAATAGACCAATTAGTAATTCAGTGTAAAATTTCTTATAGTAATATCTTTTCATAAAAAAATTAATAGAAACATGGATCTAATATATAGTTCAACAAAAAATAATTATAAGAATATAATAATAATAATTATTCAAAATTATAGGGATAGAATAGTAAATTGAAGAACGTAATGGTAATTTCTCCAATATTTTATTAATTAATAATATAAAAGTGAATTATGACAGTGCAGTAAGAAGTAATGAAGGCTGTTGAATCATTAATAGATTTGGAGAAGTAAAATTGGAAAAGAGAAAAATAATAAATGGTAATTGAATACACTTAATCATTTTATTGGATTGAGTTTTTTTAATTTTTTTTGCCAATATTGGATTGAGTTGGGTAAAGTGAAGTTGAAAGAGTCAATAAGTGAGCAGAGAGTAGAGAGGGATGATAATGATGATGGTAGTAGTAGTGGTCATGAATGCCTGTTTTTAAATTAATTGTAGCCAAAATCTAAAATGTACTGAGCATTTATGATAAAAATCCAATCTTTCACTTCACTTCCTTTAACCCAAAAAATTAATTTGGTTAAATATGGGTAAAAAAGATTGCTGCAAAAAGCAAAAAAAAAAAAAAAAAAACAATGATATAATCGGGGGGTTGGCATGGCATCATTGGGCGTTTCAGACCCAGAGCTTAGCTTCCACAGAACAGAAGACTCCTTTTGCTTCACCATTTTATTGTTTGAACCGCAGACTGACTGCCCACATGTCCTCCTTCCCACCCAATTCTTATTTATTACCAACTTTTTTTATTCTAAAAAGCTAAGTACTTTATTTTACATTTTTTTTTCAAGGAGGGCCCGAGTTTTAAAAGAGGCCCATGGTTAGCTTGGCCCAATTCAAAACTAGGGACCCAAAAGTACCCTCAACCCCAGGTCACCAGCTCAGCACTGGTACTCACTCACCCAGCTCGATCGGTCTAAGGTCGTCCGACTTGGCTGAAAAATCTTTAAATATCTCTCATCTATCTTGTGTGTAAACTAAATTTGTATTTTGAATATTATACTCATTATTTGGTGATGTAAGTGTGGTTCTGAACAAAAGAGAAGTCTCCAAAATCTTGGAAGGTAACAAACCCATTAATCCTTCACACTTAAAAATATTACATGTAATAATATAATACATATGAATATATTCTTTGGTCGTAGGCCGTCTATTTGGCTCTCAACAAGTCCTTAGTTCAAAACTCAGTTCAGCTGTAAGTTTTTTTTTTCTTTGCATTATAATTAAATACAAAATTATTATTACAATTTCTCTTCCTAATAAATTCCAATTTTTATTTTTCTTAGTTTCATAATATTTAATCTTAATTTTAGAATAAAATATTTAAAAGTATTATTTTTTCTTTTCTTTTTAGCCAATAAGTGAATAAAAAATTGGTAGGTACACGTCACAGAATAGCAAGACTGCAAGACCATTTTACATAGTGACATTAATTTTATTTTATGCGTTAAAACTATATAGCATTTAGATAGTACAGCCATCCTCCATTAAGAAAAAGGAACAATATTTTTTTTAATAGATTTGCTAATCAAATCTAGTTTTTGGTTTAAGCCCAAACTGAACAACTCCTACATGCATGTCCCTTTTATGTCCCTTTCACCACAAACATGTTTTCTCCACTTTATATAAAAGTAGGCCTAAAATGGTGACAAATGTTATGTTCACAAAGATTAATTTATATACATTAGCTCATCTCTAAACCAATTAAACCTTAATTAGAATTTAGAAGAAGACCCCATTTCACACCGACCCCTAAAAGTCAAGTTCTAGCTGTCTCTAGTACATGGAAAAAAAAAACGTAAGTTGAGGAAAGCTAAAGAGAGTTAGTTGCAGAACAACAAGAACAGTATAACAATAATAAAGGAAAATCATGGTGCTAATAGGTAGTTAACCAAACTTCTTTTTTTTTTTTTTTTTTGAAAGGCAGGTAATTTTTGGGGAAAAAAGAGTAAGGGAGGTAATTAACCAAATCTGTTGTGTTGATATAATAATAATAATAATAATAATTGAAGATAAGGCAACTAACAGTTAAGGGGTAAATTGGTAATTGGACAAGTAAAAAGCCCATTGAGTAAGAACCCATAATTGCATTAAAGCAAAGGAAATGATGAAGGAAGGGCTTAAATGAACGAGCTACACGAGGGGCCAAAAATTAGTGAATGGACAAATATACCCATCACAAAAATTAAGAAGAAGACCCATCCAAAATCACCCACCCTGTCAACTATGATGTTTCACGTTAAGGCACTCATAACCCATGAGGGGCTTAGGCTGGCCCAACCCCTTCTTCTCCCAGCCCTCTTCCTCTACCACCATTATTACTGCTATTTCTAACTTATTTCTCTCTCTCTCTCTCTATCTTTCTCTATATATGGCATCAAATATATGCCTAAACTTATGATATTTCATGCTTCTAATTATGATTCTAATAAAGTAAAACAAAACATCATCAATTGTGCTAACAGTGCAAAAGCTGGAAGGGCTAAATTGTCCATTTAATTTGCCCATTGGTTACAATTTCTACCCCATTTAATAATCATACCTTATTGTCCCTTTATTGAATAATCATAAGGTGGGAGGGAGAAATTCGTTTTGTTTTTCTTTAGCTATGGATGGGGAACGTGTACTTTTTTTGTTTTTTTCCTCAACATATTTGGCAATTCATTTAAGTAATCATAAATTTTAATTTAATTTATATACATTAATTTTTGATTTATTGAATGAAAATAAATATTTAGTTTCTACTAAATTTACTATATAAGTTCATTTACAAAGTTTTATAAAATTCATTTTATTTTGAAAAATAATTTAATTTAATATTACAAATTTCTGTACTAATGCAGTCAAAAAAATAAAAAATAATGTTGAAACTTAATTTTAATTTAAGTAAAAAAGCTATATACGAATAATAAGATAAAACCAGAATCATAATTAATTTCTGAAAAATCTGACATAACCGACGTGGAAATTATATCGTGATTTATAAAGTAGAGTATATAAGTAAAACAAAAATATAGAAAAAGGTTTTGCTATTTCAACTTTGTCACGTAACATGCAATGGCCCTATAATAATACTAGGAACGTAATATTATCATTTTAGTCATATCAAAGATTTGGTGTTTATCAAAAATAAAATAAAGAATATAGGAAAGTACAACTTTACCCCTATAAGTAGATAAATGATTTGAAGTCTACAGATTGTATGTAGATATAATTGTTGGCAACAATGACATATACAAGTGATGTTTGAAAGTAGAAACGAGTGGGGGTAAAGGTAAAAATAATAAGGGCCAATTTGGAGAAATTACGGCAAGAAAAATGATTATGGGCAACAGTTGCCCAACCAAGAAATAATATTGGAAAATGTTAAAAAAAATAAAACCACCCACAAGACTCAAATAATGCGAAGAAGAAGTAAAACAAAACAAAAGAGAATTGATGATGAGATTAGAGAGGGTGAAGAAGAGGAGAAGATGAGGTGGTGATGATGGTTCGAACCAATCCAAACCATCATTGCGAATCTTGTGACGGCCTAGCCCACCATCATTTTACAAGGCCCTAGCTTACAATTTCTTTCCCATTATTGACCCTCCTCAATATGTATTTTTATTTTTATATTTTTTTTAACAAAATACTCTTTATTTTGAATTTTCAATATTTTATATATTCATTACAATATAAACTAAGATATTTCTATATTGACAGTCATAAAACGTTTGAATTTCTATTTTCTTATAATATTAAATTATAATAAATTTTAAAATTTTGATGCAGTGCAGAGGATTTTTTATCAAAAAAAAATTTGTAAATTGGGTTTTCTTCAAAATTTTTATCATTGTTCAACTGTTAATATCAAAATAACCTAATAATTTCTTTTGAATTAGCGAATTAATGTATAACAATAATTTTTTTGCATTGGTATGGTCACCCTTTAATAGATCTATTTAGTATTCGAATGTAGATTAGTCGGCACTGTGATTAAGTTTCTAGAAACCAGGTGGAACTAAAAAAAAAAAATTTACTACCTTCGGATTTTTTGATTCTTTATATTTCAAACAGCATGATTAGATTCAAGTTTGATGTTTGTAGTTTGATAAGTTGTGTTAGGTATATTAAAATATTATTTATATATAACTAAACTAAATAATAATATTTTATAACTAACCTAAACATACTTTAATTTATCTAACCAAACTCATCAAATTATCAATACCAAACTTAAATTTAATCATGCTGTTTGAAATGTAAAGAATAAAAAAATACGGAGTTAGTATTTACCTAAATAAAAAATTGAGTAGAATAAGCATATAATTAGATGGAGACTTATTTTCACTAGAAGTACCCCAATTTTGACCATTGTAACAAAAAAGTATTTCAAGTTTAATTTGTAATATAAAGATCCCCCAACTTACTAAAATGTAATAAAAAGGTACTCTTAATCAATTTTCAGGTCTCTAATAGGTCATAAAGACCATAATGTAATTTTAGCTAAATTTTACTAAAATTACTTAAACTTTAAATAAAAGATATATTTCTTATTTTGACCCCCTAACTTAATATTATATTTTAAAATTGAATAAATAGTATTTTTTATAATAAGTTCTTTTAGTAAAGAAGAAGAAGAAGAAATTATTCAATTAATTAAAATTATAAATAACTTTTTAATATTTTAATTCAAATCATAAAATGAACATTGTTCTAAAAATTATTATTTTTAATTTTTAAATTTCATTAATTTAAATAAAAATAATAAATATTATATTTAATAAATAGGTAAATATTATATTTAATAATAATAATAATAATAATAGCAGTAGAAGTTGTAAATAATTAAAATTGATAATTAAAAATTATAATTTTTTACAACAAAAGTATAGTATTAATTTTATAATCATATAATTTGAATTAAAATATTAAAAATGTATTTATAATTTTAATTAAATAATAGTAGTAAATCTAATTACTATTTCCCTATTAGAAAATATAATATTTATCTATTTATTAAATATAATATTTATTATTTTTATTTAAAATAAATAAATTTGTATAATTTTTTACAATAAAAATATAAAATCATATGATTTGAATTAAAATATTTAAGAAATATTTATAATTTTAATTAATTAATTAAATTTATTATTATTATCTAAAAAATTATTTTAAAAATATAATTTATTTAATTTTAAAAATAATATCAAATTAAAAGACTAAATAAAAAATACTTCTTTTTCTAAGATTTAGATAAATTAGATAAAATTTAATCAAAATTATAATATGTTGGAGATCTAAAAATTAGCTAATGGCATTTTTTTTTATTATACTTTTATATTAGATGGGAGAAGGGTAAAAAATTGCAGCACAATCATTCACATGATCTCATATCCTTCATCACCATCATCATACAAAGACCCAAAAAACATTAAATTTTTTGCCCCTAACCGGCCGCCTTCCATGCTTACAAATGCATGATTGTTGTGTCAGGAGAGAGAAGCATGTCCCCATAATTTGTTTTCTCACTCTAGCTTTTTGGTTCTATATATTAACAGTCCCTTTGTTCATTTTGTCCCTCACTCGCTAATTTGTTTCTTATTTACGTTCGTTTACCACTGCCTGCTGTGCTGCTACTAGTTGTTACGAGCCAGACAGAGATAGATAGATTAGCTTCCTCGGCCAGCCCCAAACCCCCCTCTCTTCTCTAACCAACCACCTTCAAAAGGTGATCTTTTTAGAAACTATAAAGAGAGCCCCACCTCTCTTCTGTGTGTTTCTTTCTTTCTTTTCTTTCACTAAGATAGGTAAACATGGTTATATGTTACATTAGTTTTTTTTGGTGTGTTTTGTTTATTGTTTGTTCTGTGTCAAATAAGACATTTTTTTTACTACATTGGTGCACTCCCTCAACCTTTGGACTTCTTTTTGCCTTAACTATCTTCTATTTATCTCATTTTGTGGAGGGAATGTCTGTTTGTTTTCTAAATTCTTTGGATTCTTTTACTGCTTTTTTTATTCAAAGGGGAGAGAGACTCTTTGTCTTCCTCCAGCTCTGAGCTTGTCTTCTTTTTTCCCCTTTGTTTTTTTAAATTTTACAACTTTCGGCCTATCCTCCATATGACCATTACATAAAATCTTATTTTTCTTAACAACTTACAATGTAGACACACATTAAGATCAGTCTTGGTAAAAATTAAAAAAAAAAAATTAAAAGTAAACCCTTTATCCTTTTCTTTCAGGTTTGGGAAACCGAAAGAGACTAACCTACTGATGAGTATAGATTTGGACAATCTCTTATTCCATCTCCATTTCTCTCTTCAGTTTATCTTCTACATGACTATACACTTGCCTTCCCTCTCTAGCATATATTAATATGCCAGGAGGGGGTGGTCTAAAACGTATTGAGTTTGTGTTTTGCCCTGCTTTTCCTCTGTTGTTCTTGGTTTTTCCTATTGCCTATTATATCTTTACTTAGCAAGGCAAGAACTAAAGGTAGAAATTCTGAAATAAGACTAGTTTTTAGACATTCCACTGTGCGTGGACCTTCCATTTTCTAATCTTGTTGGGTCTGCTATTCCATTTTCTAATTTAGAGGTCATATTTTCTTTCTTAATTTCATGGTGTTAAAAATAAAGTATGTGTGCTTTTAAATAAATATAGTATTACAATACTGTCTTCATGTGCTTTGGTGTGAAAATAAAGAATAGTTTCTTTACGTTTTGAAATATTTAGCAGTATAATAATGTGTTTGTTTTATTTTGGGTCCAGGGGGCATTACAGTAAAACTGAGAAGTAGTTATGGAAAGACTGAACTCAAAGCTGTACCTGCAGAACTGCTACATAATGAAGGAAAATGAGAGGCTAAGGAAGAAAGCACAGGTTCTTAACCAGGAGAATCAAGCACTGCTATCTGAGCTGAAACAGAAGCTTTCTAAGTCTAACTCAAAGGAAAATGCCAGCAACAACACTATCCCTGACCTCAATCTCAGCTCAACTTCTGCTCATAATCCTACCAATTCCAGCACTAATTGATTATATAAATATATATATCATGACCCCACTAGGACTTCCTTTTGCCCTTTTTGTGTAAAACATTGTCCCCAACAGTAGTAGTTTGTTCCCGTTTCAGTCTTATAGGACAGTAGAAGTATCTTCTTAGCAGGCTTATTTTTACTTCTATTTCTATGTTTTATCTTATCTTTCTTTTTGGGGTATATATATGGATTTCTGGAACTGCAAGGATGTATCAACCTATTTGCTAGAAAGGAATATAATGTTATTATAGCTTTTAGATTTTACTATCCCTGTCTTGCACTAATGCAGAGAAACATATCATGCAAATCTACACATACAACTCCATTCAATCAAATGAACATAACCAAAAGTATTTGAAATAGTGTAGCTCGTTATTAAATCCATACTAATGGAAAGAAGGAATTCACTAAGTGTTAACAAAGAACAAAGGAGTTCAGCTTCCTTATTTCATTTTCAGATAACAAATTTGAACAAAAAATAGTAATCCTCAGATTTTCAAAAAAGTTGAAAGCTTAGTTACTGAATAACTCTCGAGTTTTCATGTGGCAAAATTTTTGAAAAAAAAGTACCAAAAGAATTAGTTTTGAATTCACAGTTTTATACACTATTTAAGAATCTTAATTTAGAGTTTCTAATTCAGCCTCAATAATCAGAACTCACTTAACTCAGCCCTTGTTTCCTTGTAACAGTAATGGTAAAGAATATGAGATGGCACATGAGACAGAATCCACGTATTGTCTTTTGTTTGTTTCTTTTAAGTTTTTGAATTTTTTAAAGAGAAGGGTAGACACCAGAAGGTTAGGAAAGGGCAGGGCTTTTCATGTAGATTCTGTCTGATGAGAGAGGATCTAATCAAAGGATAACGTCATCAAAAGAATCAGCAGGAGAGCAAGTCAATGAAAATTTATTAACTTTGAAAAGAAGTGGTAACCCACAAATAATATTCAATATCAATTCATGGAAATGACCTTAGACCCATGCTATGGCATATGCTAGTTGACCATTTATATAAAGAATTAAAAATCACATAAAAATGGGTCTACCAGACAGACTACCAAATCCAGTTCCCAACTGAGCA
This sequence comes from Croton laevigatus, assembly GCA_949640765.1. NCBI lineage: Eukaryota > Viridiplantae > Streptophyta > Magnoliopsida > Malpighiales > Euphorbiaceae > Croton > Croton laevigatus. Next base: position 11,970 of record CATIWJ010156368.1, on the reverse strand, counting down.
AGCGAATTAGGGTGCTAGGAACAAGTTCAAGAAATTATGAGTTAGATCTTTTTAGAAGATCATCTGACCAAATTCAAAACAACTACCATCATCAGAAATAAAATGATGAAAATAAGAAGAGCTGGCTACTAATACCTCATAGTATAAAAAGAAATTTTCAAAGTTCATCATTGACAAGATTTTCTGTCCTCTGGATATTCTGGAATATAAGATTTTGCACACTTTAGTTTCTATGAAGGTATATCAGAACACATTCTGCTTCTATTCTATTAGGTCGAACAGATTTTCTTATCTTGAATTCTTGCCCTTGAATCATTTTGAGCAATAAAAATTGAGCCCTTTGAGAGAAATTAAATTGATTTGCCACCAACCAATTATTACGTTTTGAAAAGAGAAAGTGCACAAGTCAATTTAGATTCAGTACTCCTATTTAGGTCATTTTGCCACTTTTCCTTAAGATGAAGGTCAACTAAGATGAGATGGGAGCAGCATTTCAATATGCTAATTGAGAGTCTATGCTAGAGATAGATCTAAGAAAGGCAGACTCCAGTACCTTTTTCTTATTATTATTTCTCACTCAAAAACATCAGAAATTTTTAGAACAAACGATAGAAGCAAAATGCTAATCCAAAAAAATTCAAAATCTGCAAGACCTCAATCAATCAACTCCTCTCCTCTGCAAAGTTCTCAATCTTACAGAAATTCTAATGAGTAGACTTACACTATCATACACCTTAGGAATAATTTCAACATTTGACTATAGCTTTCGAAAATGTGCAACCACACAGAGAGCAATAAATAGAAGCAATTATAGTACTAATTACCTTGATATGACATTGACGCCAAGAAGATTCCGCTGTTTGATACTCAACTCAGACCTCATTGCTCGCAATAATGGCTAAAATAAAAATGTTTATAATCATCAAGTATAATATACAATGAATTCCAAAATTAAATGAATTACTATTTTATTTCAAAATCATTGGAGGAGACGATGGTTTTACCTTCACAGAAACAAATCAGCGAACAACAGATAAGCATTCGAAGCTTCACTAATTACTCATCTATGTTCACTCAAATTGGCCAAGGAATTACAATGGAAGCAATGTTAAGATGACATAAAAGCAAAATTAGAATTCGATTTGAAATAGTTTCTTATATCTGATACAGTTAAGCGCACATTTCTATGGGGGAATAACAATACAGATCGCCAGTTGAGGACAACATTTCGAGGAGTGATTAAATTTAAAATTTAAGGGAAAAAATATTCGCCGTTGCCGGGGATCGAACCCGGGTCACCCGCGTGACAGGCGGGAATACTCACCACTATACTACAACGACCTGATGCTTACTGCCGTTTTATCATATTATAAAGTATATATATGTAAAAGAATATCATTGCTGCCTAATGATAAACACTCGCTAACTAAAGTTATAGATTCTAGATTCCATCCACATAATCCCTTTCCCTGGATTTAAAAAAAAAAAAAACCGAAGTAATTAAAATTATTTAAGGAAAATTTACAAAAAAACTCCCTAAGTTTTACCTACATCTACAATTTTCTCCCCGTCTTTTTTTTTTTGATACAAACCTCCCTCCATTTTAATTATGTTAGCATTTTCCTCCTTCTGTCTATTTTTTCCGTTAAAATAAATATTAAAGGATCAAAATGTAATTTTCACCAGCCATTTTGAAAAAACTCATAAAATGTGGGACTGTTTTAAAATTTTACTATCTTCTTTCTCCCATTCACCACAAAGACACCTCCCTTCCGCCGCTGTTTAAGCTGTCACGACCGATCGGACTGTCACGCCCTTCACCACAAAGCTGTCACGATCATTAATCTCTTCCTTTGAGACCGACAAAGCTTGGATCGTCGGAAAACACGAAGAACCAAGGCGATTTGTCGAAGCTCTAGCAATTTGTCGAAGCCCTAAAAGCTTCAATGCCGCCTCGCCGCAGCAGAGATCAAGTACCGCCAAAGGAGAGCCGCGTCGGTCCGAGACCTTCGCTGGCTTCCCCATCAACGGCAGCACCATGATCAATCCTTGGCCTGGCCGGACGAGATCAAAGAAAGCGAAGCTGTGTTCTTCGCTTTCCAATTTCAATTTTTTTTTTGGTTAATTAAATTGAAATAGATTCAATCAAAACATACAAATTCTAGAATAGATCTAAAATCTATGTCAGAAACAAAACCAATTTGTCATCAAAAACCTGCTGGATCTGTAGTTTTTCGGCCGGTAGAGAATTTGAAAGCTGGACCGATCAGTTGGTGTGGTGAAGGGGAGGAAGAAGATAGTAAAATTCTAAAACAGCCCCTCATTTTATGAGTTTTTTTCAAAATGGCTGGTGAAAATTACATTTTGATCCTTTATCATTTATTTTAACAGAAAAAATAGACAGAAGTAGGAAAATGCTAACATAATTAAAACGGAGGGAGGCTTGTGTCCGAAAAAAAAAAGACGGGGAGGAAATTGTAGATATAAGTAAAACTTAGGGAGTTTTTTTTGTAAATTTCCCATTATTTAATAAATATGATTATAAAATCGTTTAAATAATAGGGGTATGATGTGTGATAGCATACATATATATTAAGGTAAACATAAATGATAGATTGATATAACTTTTGGGAACACCCTGGAAAATTAGTCAATAACAAATTTTGTATAGTGTTATGTGATATTTAAAATCACCTTGTTGATTTGACCTAATCAAGGTATTACTTTTGAATCCATTAATCAATCAAATAAGATATAAAATATTAACATTGTCAAAAATATGTATTATTGAAAATTTTAGTTAGCTGAATTTAGACATGAAAACACATCGAGTCATATATCTCAATATCATTAGTTATTTATTTTTATTCTACGTATATAATAATATGATAACTTTATTTTTGCTTGATTTGATCATATTAAGGAAAAGACAATTTAGGTCCTCAAAGAAATTATTAAGGTGAAGAGGGCTTTTTTTAATCATTCTCTAATTGAAACTTTAAATAAAGAAAAAGTTTTGCAATTTCAAATTTTTACACTACTTTATCTCCAATTGTTCAGTTTTGAAATCCAAGACCTTCGACAGCTCTCGACAAAATCTTTCTGTTGGCACCGGTATTTTTCACAATTGGTAGTTGGAGAATTGAGTTTAATACAAAATGGGTCAAAATAACCCCAAGTTTTATTTTCATTGTTCGAGATTTTACGGTGGTTGAGCCACAGATTTGAAGGTATATTTGGAATTCTTACTGTGAAATATTTCATTTAATATGCTCACTTCTATGTTTTATTGCCAAAATTGAAAGTTCATTTTTGGATTGAAAAATTACCTAATTGGTCCCTCTGCCATTGTTGGAGATTGAGGAAGGAGGAGGCTGAGGAACCATTTAGATTGAGTCTTAAGGGGTTGATAAAACGTTTAACATAACATGATAAAAACACGAATATAAATAAGTCAGATTGCTAGTTGACACGACAAGACTTGTTATCTTATTAACATAAGGGATAATAGTAATTTAATTTTTTTTAAAAAATCCTAAAACACAAATTCTCAATCTTTTCACTTTCATGCATCTCACTTCTGTCTCTTTTCTAGGTGCAAAAGTGCAAGAGGCGGAAGATGTTATTAAAGAGGTGTTTGAGATTAATTTAGAGAGTAAAATATGGATAAAGAGCAAAATTCAAACGTTCTATAATTAGTTTCTTGTATTAAGATTTATAAATTCTTTGCTTTTCTCACTAATGAATTCATAATGTTTTATTTTATTCATTTTATAGGTTTAGAGTCGTTTGACAAATAAATTCTCACAAGAAGAATGAATGATTTATAATTTGGATTTAGGATAAATGATTTATAATTTGGATTTAGATATTTTTAATTATGGATTTGAACGTTTTTAATTGTTTCTATTTTAATAATTTATTGTTGCAAGGACTATTGCATGATATTATTTTATCACAATTATGTTAAATGGGTTAAATGAATTGTGTAAAAAAAATAGAGAGAATTATAAGAAATGAGTTTCGTGGGTTGACATGATACGAACACAAATTTTAATGGGTTAGTGTCGTTTCACGTTAAGTTAATATGCCGTGTATGAATTTAAATTTAATGTGTTGACTAGTTTACTTGACACAACATAAACACAATCCACGAATACGAATTGCTAAGCATACCTAAGCCATGAAACAAAGTAGATTGGTAAAATCGGGTTAACATGCTTCCAACCATTCAGTTCGATTTCTACCCAAAATCGAAATTTCACTACTGACCATTGTTAAAAACAATGTGAAAATAAACACAATCAATACGTTCTCTTTTTATTCGGAACTAGAAAGGGAAAAAAAAAAGTCAATTGACAAAAATGTTAACTTTTAGAAATGGTTAAAAAAAAGGGGAGTTGTTATTTACAGAGCAATTTTTTTTAATGCCAAAGCAAATAATGAAGAAATAAAAGATTAATTGCTCTGACATTAACAAATATTGCTCTGAAAATAACAATTCTAAAAAAAATTATGTTTTATATGATTTTATTAAAAAATTTGACAGTTTTTCCTTATTTTGCGCATTTTTAATTGGGTCCTTCTACTGTGCAAACGTCCGCACGTACGGATGAGTTTCTTTTTTTTTAATTTTTTTCTGAATTTTTTTAAAAAAAATAAAATTATAGATTGTCTATATTTAGTCTCGAGATTAATTTTAGGGTATTGCAGTTTGCAAATTTGACTCTATTTAAAAAATATCACCTAAAATAAGTAGAACCGTTAAGACTGTTAAACTCAACGGTTCTACTTATTTTATCTGATATTTTTTAAACAGAGTCCAATTTATAAACTCCGATTCTCTAAAATTGATCTCGAGACTAAATACAGACAATTTATAATTTTTTCTTAAAAAAAAATTCAGGAAAAATTAAAGAAAAAATAGAAAAAGGCTCGACCTTATATAAGGACAAGCGTATATAAGCCTTTCCCTTTTTAATTTTTCATAACTATATATAACTAAATCAATAAAGGATAATATCATTATTTATCCTAGCTGAACAAAAATAATATATAACAAATTTTTTAACCTACAATCATCTTTATTTTTTGATTTATTGTACTTCTTTTAGCTTTTATTAATAAATACAAATACTTCCAATATCCATTTAAAACAAACCTTGTATCTAATCAATAAGAGTGAATTATGATTCAATTTGGTCCTATAATTTAACATTAATATATCCTCAAGGGTAATTTAAGTATATAGCACTGAGGATAATTTGATTTTAAGTAAATAGCATAAATGTTTACTATTTAAGTAAAACTATTTAAGTAAATAGCACAAATATTTGTTATATTCTAAAACTACTCTTGGGATCCTTCTTTCCCAAAAAAACACTGCAAAAAAAAAAAAAAGGTTCAGTTTGCAATCCTTCTTCTCTTTAGATCTCCATCTCCATCATTCTTTCCTTTCCATCGACAAATACTTCTATTTCAGTGGAGTTTAGGGTTTCTGCTTTTTTATCATTCAATTTCGAGAAAGAAAATGATGAATTGGAAGCTCTCCGATTTGAAGCAGCAACGATGATGGTAAACTAGTTTTGTGTCAACAGCAAGATTGTTTTGCATATTGATTTACGTTTTGTTTTTTTTTTTTAAATTTATTTTCTTTAGAAACAATGAAGAAAATAAATTTATTTTCTTGAATTTTTTTAGAAACTACGAAGAAAATAAATTTATTTTCTTGAATTTCCTTAGAAGTTATGAAGAGAATAATTATTTTCTTTAGTTTCTTTAGTAAATACGAACAAATAAAATTACTTTCTTGATTTAATTAGAAAATATGAAGAAAATAAAATTATTTTCTCAATTTTTGAAACTTTCAAATTGAGGTTTAAAATATCTAGAATTTTCAATCGGAATTTTTACCAACTTCCGACTATGTAACATAGTCGATAATGGTACCAAAAGATTCACTGTCGACTGATACCCTTCATTCAACGACCAGCTGCAAGGTGGCGGTGGCTGAGTCAGCAAAGGGAGGTGGCCACGCATAATTGTTCCAACTCTTCACAATTTCTTATTTGGATTATTATATATTATTTTTAAATTTTTTAGAAAATAAATAATATGATTAATCTATAACATATATAAATGTACAAAGAAAGGAATATTGGTTTCGTCAAAAATACCCCCTCCTATTTCTAATGTTTTAAGGGTAATTATGTTTTTATTAACCTACTAAAAGTACCCTTCTATTTCTAATTTTTTGGAAGTTAAAGAAGTCTTTATTTAATTACTGAAATAATTAATTAATAAATAATAACAATCCTATTAATAAATAAATAATAACGTGAACATGAGCCCAGATAGAGAACCGAAAGGAAAGGAGAGCAGAGTTGGAAAGAAAAAGGAAGGATCTAGATGAAAGGTGGAGGGGAAAAAAACAAAACAGAGAAATAGATTGAGAAGTTTTGAGTTCTTGACAACTGGAGATTGAAAAGAAACAGAGCAGTCTTTTTTTACCCTATATATAATTCATTAAATAACAATTTGATTATCATATCACATAATAATAATTGATAATTTATTTATATAAAATAAATGGATATACTTTAATTTAATTATTTATTTATTTCCTTGATCCCTTAAAATTGATTCTTTATTGGTACTTTAATTTTGGGTTCGATTCTGTTTTATATTCCTTTCAAAGCAGTTTTTTCTGTACTAATTTTAAAATTGTGGTCAATTTAGTAATTTACATACTTGTATACATAGTTCTTTACGAACTTAGATTTCGATAGGAATTTTTTAAAATCGGTTCCTTACCAGTTCTTCAATTTTGGGTTCAATTTGGTTCTATGTTCCATTCAAAGGAGTTTTTATTTAGTAATTGTCAAATTGAATTTTCAATTTGGTAATTTACATACTTATACACTCGACTCTTTATGATTTTTTATTCTGGCTAGGATCTCTTAAGATCGTTTCCTTACCAGTTCTTCAATTTCAGAATCGGTTTGGTACTGTGTTACCGTCAAAGAGGTTCATTGTATAGTACTTATAAAATTGTGTTTTGAATTAGGTAATTTTCATAGTTGTACACTCGGTTCCTTATTAGTTTCGATGTCAATTGAGATCCGTTAAAATTAGTTGTTTATAGGTTCTACAATTTTCGATTTGGTTCGGTTTGGTATTGCATTCCCTTCAAAGTGGTTCATTGATTTTGGGTTTGATACGGTGTTTCCTTCAAAGCGGTTCTTCGTATAATAATTTTCAAATTCTATTTTCAATTTGGTAATATATGTAGTTGTACACTCGATTATATACGAGTTACAATTTTAGTTGGAAGATCATTTCCCTTTAAAGCAGTTTTTTTTAAAAATTTTCAAATTATTTTTTCAATTTGGTAATTTATGAAGGTTTCAAATTTTTCAAGCTGAAATTTTTTCCTAAAAACAAGAGTTAAATTAAAAAATATTAATTTAAAGGGTAAAATATAAAATTTCCAATAATTTTAGACCAATTAAAACTGTCTGCCATCTATACTAATGCTTGCTAGCAGACTTAAGATGTGTTTGACAAAATTAATTATTTAAATATAATTTTTGTATTAGTCGTTTTTACAGTTATTTACAAAAAGATTATTTAACAAATCTCATTAATTAGAAACTACTGTTTAGTAAATGTCAACAAAGATTAAAAATTAGATAAATATCACTATTATAATAAAAAAAACTTAAAAAAATTCTAATATTGCCCTACAAACATCATAACAACGTAACGATCAATACTAATTCATTACAGCAAAACTCTCTCCTATCAACTACTCTTTGTAAATTACATTCAAAACCACCTTTGAAACTTGCGTTCCAACTATTGTTTGCCGCGGAGGTTATTGTTGTGCTAAAATCCAGTAAATTGGCTTGCAGCAGTTCAAATATAGATCTCCAGTGACTTACTCAAGAAACAACTCTTTCTCTCTCTCTCTAAAAATCCTATCAATCCTTTTCAACTTTTCTCTTAATTTTTCCAGCAAAAGCTAAAGACTATTACAATATATTTCTAGTGATAATTCTTTATTTCATTTTTCATTAATTTCTTCGTTATTCCAATAAATCATTCGCTTTCTTCGTTAATCATGTAAATATGATCCACTTACTTTGTTTTTATTTCTGTTTTCTATGTATATATATTGAGAAAATACATGTATTTTTTAAAATATATTGAAAAATGCATGTACATGTATTTACTCATAAATTTATTAGTCAAGTAATATGTGTAGGAAAATACATGTATTTATCAAGAAACAATGTTAAAAATTATAATATACCTTATAATTCTATTTAAATAAAATATATCTTTATAAAATATTAAAATTCAATGTTAAAAATTAGTCAAATTTTTTATAAAATTTTATTTAAACAAGTAAAAGTAAAAATTATCACAAAAATTAATTAAAACTTTATTACTGAAAACAGTGTTATATAAATATTATTTTACGAACATGCCCTTTATCCATGCAAGGTAGATTTAAATAGAAATTAAAGAATGGAATAATAATAATAATTAGTTAGAAGGGGGAGACAGAGAAAGACATGGCCTTCCTTCTTCTCAAACATCTCATTTTACAAAAATTGCCATTCACACTTGTCCAATACAACTACGGCACCTCATAACCCACCTCCACGTACCCGAACCAATGCCCACTTCTTCCTCTGCTCATAGGGGTGCACAAAAATAATCGAAATTCGGTTTTCGAACCGAACCAAACTGAAAAATCGGTTAACCGAATTTTCAGTTTGGTTATCGGTGTATGAGATAGAGGAACCGAAAAATTTGGTTCAGTAATCGGTTCTTGTAGTTTGAGAACCGAACCGAACTGAAACCGAATTATATATATATATATATATATATATATATAATCTAAGGATTCTCTCTTCTTCTTCATTTTTTTCTCCTCTCTCGCCGCCACGCCTCCCCTTCCTCTTTCTCATCTGTTCATCTTCGTCATCTATTCTGCCTCTCTCTCTAACTCTGATCAAAGCCAGCCACCACTCTCCTCCTTCAAGCCGCTGCCCTGCTCCCTTCCACCATCATCATTCCTTTTCCTCTGCCTCCCTTACAAACCTAAACTCTCAATAGCAATTATTCCATCTTGTTTTCGATTTTGACTTTTTTAACAACAAATATGTGCATGTTACGAAGATTGAATATGATTTTTGGTGGTGAAATGTTGGTTCCTTGTTCTGCGATTTCAAGTTTTCAGTGAAAAGGTAAGTTTTGATTTTCAATGAAATCATTACTCGATACATGGCTTGATTCTATTAGTGCTATTTGTGCGATTTCATAAAAAGGAAGCTTGATTGGTGGTTCCGTCGGCTTTGCTTGTGCGATTTCAAGAAGATGAAGCTCGATTGATGTTGTTCTTCTTGTTTTTTATGTACTGTGCAGGTAGATGTGAACGATATGATGCCATTGGTTGTTCTAGTTCAACAGGAAGAGAGGCGGTGGCTATTAAACAAAACCAGAGCAAGTTTCCACCTGTTTAACGTTCCTGTTACTATAATTTTATGTTATGAAAATCTAAGAAAGCTTTATTTTAAAGTTTCCAGAAAATTGAAACGCAGATTTGGGAACAAATTGATGAATTCGGTTTTTCACCGAACTGAAACCGCACCGAACCGAATAATTCGGTTCAGTTTGTATTCAGTTTGAAATTCAGTTTTCGGTTTTGAATATGCAAATTCGGTTTATGGTCGGTTTTGTAATTTCAGTTTTGTGCACCCCTATATGCTCACCACCACCCCTTTGTCCCTTTTCTTGTCTTTGTGTGTATGCCCTTCTCTTTTCCCCTGTTTTCCATTTTGTTCTCTTAATTTCAAAAATTAAATCTGATTCTCTCATCAAAATCTCAAATCTTTTATCTCCAAATCTCTCCCAATATTTCTCAAATCCAGTACGAGAATTTGCTCTTCTGAATCGGTCCCTTCTCTCAGTTGATTGGAGAACGCATCATCACTTTCAGTTAGAACCCTAGAATCGTGGACTCTGCCAGCTCTTTTGTTTCCAAAATGCTACGTTGTAGTTCAAAATCATACTCCTTAAAATGTTGAGTTTTGACACTTAGCTCAAACTTCCTCATCACATTAAAACGCAACAGCTCAACAATGCCCCCTCTTTTTCAAAATGATACGTTTTGCACAGAAGTGAAATACTCTTCCCAAAACGGTGTGTCTTACACAGCTCCATTTCAATTCAACAACACAGCCCGTTACACATATCTCCTCATCCAAAACGTGTCATTTTTAACATTTTAAAACTCAACTCTCAAAATGGTATGCTGCACCACTCCATTCAATTCCTAAATGCAACTTTTGTCTTTGTTTTTTTCACTTCCGAAATGCAACTCTCAAAATTTAACTTTCCTAATATTGTTTTTAAAGAATCGTATACTAATTGTAAATAAAATTTGACTTTTTTTCTCTTAACTTAAAATAAAATTTGACTTTCCTAATTTACTTTCAATTTCCTTTCCTTAATTTAATGAGAATTCAACTTTATTTCCTTGTAGTATCAGTAGAGATTCTATTCTCAAAAGAAACTTTGCCATATTAACTCTATAAATACTATTTCTTAGTGAACTGAATTGTATGTAGGGCAGCAATTTCTTTAAGAAAAACACAAAAAGGAAAATTGATGAAGGAGGTATCAAACTTTACCTTAGTATTTTTTTCTTTCTTTCAGATAATATACTTTTTTCACTTCAGATAAATTTTTTTAAGGTTACAATTGAAAGATTTTCGATGCTTAAAGAGATAACTCCTCAAATTCTCAATGAGGGTCGTATTGTAAGTCGTTACTTGATTAATTCACACTTAACTCTCTTTTTTATCATTCGTCAAGTTTTGAATTTCTCTATTTTTTTAATGTCATAGAAGCTCATGGATGAATTTTACATGATTTATCGCTCGACATTATTGGGTTTCAAAGTGAAAGCGTCTTTGCTTGTATTACTCGACACTTATATAGTCTTATTCGATGATAAAACCATATATTTAGATGGTCTTCGTCTTTTATTTGATCAGCTGAAGGTGAAAGTGGGAGATTATATATATATAATCTACAAAGGAAAAAAGGCATTTGAGCTTGTTTTCTGGAACACTATCGAGGAATGTGTTTGTCGATTTCTCCCGATGCTGAGGTAGCAAGAAAATTAAAAAAAAAAGGTAACTCCCCAAACCATTGGCAAGATATTGAATAAGCTACAAGTGAATAGTACCATTATTTAAAGTGGTTCTAAGAGCAGAAATAGTCTTGACTTCGATAAAATTACCACCACTTTATCTAGCGTTTTCAAGAAAAGAAAAGGTATCATTGTCAATGAAGAGAAGCGCAACAATTGGGATAGTGATTCAAATGAATATATATATATATGGTCTCTGGGTCAGTATATGAAAAAATTATCTAATAAGACAAAAGGAAAAGAACTGGCATTCGATGAACTATTCAAGAAAAAACTTGCACGAGTGGAAGACATGCTAGTTTTTAAGCCTGAAACTAATAAGGGTCAGCTGCTATTGGAAGTTGAAACAGGAAAACAAGCAATTAAGGAAGAAATCAATCCTACCCCATGATTTTAATTGTTGACTATAGCTTTTTGTAGTGGTTACTTATTAATAAACCACTAGCAGTAATAGGTATTTTGATCTGCAGTTTAGTATTCTGCATTTTATAATTTCTAAATTTTAACTTTTAATTTAATAAAATAATGATTTGATATTTGGATTTACTTTAATAGACAATCATGTGATTTCTTAATTTTGCACTTTTAATCATAAGATGAACTATTGTGATTCCAAATCTTAGTCAAAATTGGACCATATAATCATAATCTTCAGAAAAAATAATATAATAACTTTTAATTCTGCACATTTTTATTTGAATTCACTTTAATAGACAACCATGTGATCTCCTATATGATTTGAT
>CATIWJ010156363.1:0-10133 GCA_949640765.1 Croton laevigatus | reverse complement strand
CCCATGGTTGGACGACACTGAGGATCCCCGCTCAAACATGCTACTGCAAGTTTTACCATATGCAGCAATGCATCTCTAGCTTTATTTTTCGGAATTCGGAGGCGTTGGTCAATCAATGAGTCTAACAGAATTTGCTGATCATTTGGCCATGACGACGCTGATGGCAATGATAGTGACGAAATAAAATCGCTTGGATGTTTTCCCATTATTATTTCGAGCGCCACAACTCCAAAGCTATACACATCACATCTTTCGTTCACGGCCATTGTATAAGCAAACTCTTCAATGATAGAATGTGCATAATTTAGAGACTATAATTTTTAATAACGAAATTAATCAATAAAAGAAGATATAAAATTATGTTCTACCAAATGGAATGTACCTGGAGCTATGTATCCATATGTGCCTGCAACTGAGGTCCAATTTGATGAGTCAGGAATCAAAAGTCTAGCTGTTCCAAAATCAGAGACATGAGCCTCAAAATCTAAATCCAATAAAACATTATTACTTGAAATGTCTCGATGAATGATTGGAGGAAAGCAATCGTGATGCATATAAGCCAACGCATTAGCTATTCCTTTAATCACATGTATCCTCTGAATCCAGGCAAATTCCTTGGCATTTTCCTCATTGCTCAATACATTTCTCAGACTTCCTCTTTCAACAAATTCATAAACCAAAAATGAGTGCTTCTTGTGCGAACAGAAACCAAGTAACTTGACAATGTTTCGATGGCGAATGTTCATCAACGCACCAATCTCACTCCGAAATGCTTTGAAATCAATCAATTCTCCATTCTGTGCTTGGTGAAGCTTCTTCACTGCAACAACTCGATCTGTTGGCAACACAGCTTTGTAGACAGTTCCATACCCTCCAGACCCAATGCAATGCTCGGAGTCGAACATGTTGGTGGCATTAACAATATTTTCATACTGTAAATCCTTATCCTTACCCCATATTTCGTAAGCATCTTCTGAATTTGGCTCCACTTTACAAATCTTTCTGCTTCTATTCCTCCGATGAAGAAGAAGAACAAAACCGCCGACCATGAGAATGATTAGAATTATACCTACACCAATAAGAGCAATAGTCAAACTATTGGCTTTTCTTTCCTTTCTCCTATTAGCATTATTGCTGGCAGGAGAAACACAAGCCTTAAGTCCAGTGTTATTGCCACACAAGTTTTTATTGTTTTGAAGCACTTCAAACGGAGCCTTCTGAAAGGGTTTAGTGCTTGGAATAGAACCTTGTAACTTATTATAGGATATATCCACCATTGTCAAGCTTTGTAAATTATCAAAACTTGTTGGAATTGAACCAGAAAGCATATTGCGAGAGAGATTCAAAGTCTCCAATCTTTCCAACTTGCCAAGCTATCGCGGTAGCTTTCCTGTTAATAGATTCTTACTAAGATCAAGACTTTCTAGTGAACTTAAATATCCAATCTCTGCAGGAATGCTCTTCCTAAAACTGTTCTTGCTGATATTCAAAAACAATAGTTTGGAGCAATCTCCTATCTGTTGAGGAATTGCTCCGCTCAAATTGTTTTTTGCCAAGCCAAGAGTTTCAAGAACAGTTAACATTCCAATTTGTTCAGGAATTTCACCCGAAATGTTGTTATCATCAAGATAAAGCTCTAACAACTTCAACTTGCTCAGTTCCTTTGGAATTGTCCCAACAAGACGATTCGAAGAGAGGTCAAGTGATTGCAACTGAGCTGCATTTCCAATTCCAGGTGGTATTTCGCCAGAAAGACTATTCTTAGAGATTTTCAGCGTTGTCAAGCTGCTAAAATCTTCCCAGTTCCACAAAAGCTGACCGAAAAATTTGTTCTCACTTAAGTCCATGTATTTCAAATTGGGAAACATGCCAAACACTTCAGATACGTTCCCAGTAAGTTGATTATTCTCAAGATGAAGCCTCACTAAGCCGCTACAATTTCTAAAGCTTCTTGGGATTGGGCCACTGAAATTATTTCCATTAACAGAAAAAAACTTAATCAATCCACTACTGCATATATCTTGTGGTAGTTGACCACTAAGACTATTGTTATACACTACGAAGGATTTCAGGAAAGTGAAGTTTTTCATTTCTAAAGGTAAATGACCCGAAAGTTGATTGTTTTCTAGAAAGATTGCACCTAGTTGTGTCAACTTCCCTATTTCTCGAGGTATGGAACCTGAAAGTTGGTTATTAAAAAGTAAAAGAGACACCAAATTCGTCAAGTTTCGTATAGAAGTTGGGATCGAACCAGTAAGACTATTATTTGCCAAAGAAATCAGAGTAAGTGAATTCAACATCCCAATTTCTTGAGGTATAGAACCTGAAAATTTGTTGGCATTCAAGTGAAGTTCAGATAGTTTCGTCAAGTTTCCTATTGAAGCTGGGATTTTACCGGTGAAACTATTTACAGACAAATCAAGCTGAACAAGGGATTTCATTAGACCAATGTCTTGAGGTAGAGAACCTGAAAGTTGGGTCATATGAATATAAAGAATAGGCAAATTGATCAAGTTTGTAATAGAATTCGGGATTGTACCGTTTAAAGGATTGTTTGATAAATCAATGTAAGTAAGAGATTCTAGCATTCCAATTTCTTCAGGAATAGAACCAGAAATTCCAGAAAGAGATAAATCAAGAATACTGAGCTTGGAAAGACTGCCAATTTGTGAAGGAATATTTCCATGGAAGGAGTTGTTACTAAAATTAAGACTAAGCAAATTAGGAAAGGATGAGAAACTTAGACTCTGAAGCGTACCTTTTAAACCAGTATCTCTAAGACTTAAATTGGTTACACTTCCAGCTTCATTGCAGGAAACACCAAACCAGGAATTGCAAGAATTGATTTGAATATTCCAAGAAGACAAGAAACATTGGCTTTCATTATCAAGAGTGGCTTTCCATGTCAGAAGAGCTTTTCTTTCACTTTCCAATTGTATAGCAGAAAAAGCAGAAGGGGCCAAAAAAGAAAGAAGAAAAATGGGTATGATTAGGAGGAAGAAGAGTGCAGAGGAGGGCATGGCTAAGATGGGTACAGCTATGTCTCTTGTTTGTTAAGTTTATAATGGAAGTAAAGCAGTGTGGAAATTGACAAGAAAATGTAGAATATGGGATCCTCCATTTAAGATTTTTTTTTTATTAAAGAATTGGAAGGTTCGTTTTGCATTAAAATGTAATTATAGTAAATGAGGTCTTCATATATTATAATGATAAAATTAAATTTAGTTTTACAATTTAAAAATCTTGCAGTGTGAACTTGGACTACTTGACTTTGAAGTTGAATATTCTCTCATGCATGTTCACAATTGAAAAAATAATATATATATTTTTTTTTCAATAAAATGTTTCCAATAATTTGACTAAATTATGTTTTTAAATCTTATAACTAGTCTAACAAACCATTAGTTGTCATACATCTAAATGAGAGTTATGGAAGTGAGAACTCTCAACACAACATGAAGTTGTGTCATATTGTCTACTTTGAGTTTCAGGATAAAAAAATATTAAATTAGCAGGTTATAACATAGAGTTAAATTTTTGAAATTCTAGTCAACTACTTTTAATATTACTATACAAAATTAGATAAAGCCGCAATTCGAGAGTTCTCTGCTTCGAAAATGCTCAAATTAACGCAACACATTAATTTGGCCGACCGTATCCTGTAATTGATGTGGACCATATCATACAAAATGTTTCTGAGGGAAAGAAGGTTGCCCTTAATGTGTAACCAACATAATACCTTTCATTTTTTTATATCTTTTGCGAACTATAGTAACATCAACCAGACTATACTAAAAATTTTGAAGCATCAATGCAATCCTAAATTTTTCTTTTTTTTTTTGTTATGGCAATATGAACAGAGTAAAGAGAGAAAAAATAACCGTTTTCTCATATATCAATGTAGAGAAAAATAACCGTTTTCTCATATATCAATGTATCTCTGTTATTTACACTTTTATACTAGCTAATAGGTGTACTGTACACATAATTACATTGTATTACTACCCCTATTATGTACATGTGTGAAGCGTGTGAACATTTACTAAATTAGACTATTGTTTGTTCTTTCCCTTAGCAAAACCAAAACGAAGTCTTGCCGCCGTTCCTTTCAATACTCCCCCCCCCCCCCTTCTCCCTCTCAAGTTGGAGAGTGGGTGCTTTACCAATCCCAACTTGCGAACCATAGCCAAAACAAACGATAAGAAATGCCTTTAGTGAATAGATCTGCAAGTTGTTCACCTGTACGAACATGAGGAGTGACAAGAAACCCTGATTGCACATGATGGCAAACGAGATGACAGTTGAGATCGATATGCTTGGTCCGCTTGTGAAAAATAGGGTTTGCCGCGATATGGATCATCGCCTGATTATCACAATAAAGAGGAATAGACGAGGGACAGTTTAAGGAAAAATCAGACATCAGATTGTGCAACCAGACTAATTCACAGGTAGCGTTTGTCATACTTCTATATTCAGCCTCAGCTGATGATCAGCTAACAACACTTTGTTTCTTTGTTTTCCAGGAAACCAAAGCATCGCCGAGAAATACACAGAGCCAGAAACAGAGCGCCTTGCTGTGACGCAAGCGGCCCAATCAGCATCACAGAAAGCTTGAAGCTTTAAGGAGTAGTTCTGATGAGGGAAGAACAAAGCTAGATGAATAGTGGACTTGAGATACCGAAGAAGATGGAGTGCAGCTTTAAGATGGCCATCACATGGAGTTTGCATGAATTGAGAGAGCTGGTACACGGTGAATGTAATGTTAGGACGGGAGAAATTAAGGTATAAGAGTCGGCGCACCATTCTTCTGTATTTTTCTGGATCAATCAATGGTTGTCCTATATCTGGTAAAAGTTTTATTCCTTGAACATATGGTGTGTTTGTTTGTTTGCAATTATCAAGGTGTGTGTCTGTAATGAGGTCATTGATGAACTTGTTTTGAGAAAGATATATGCCTTCTTCAGTTCTTGTTATTTCGAGACCCAAAAAATACTTTGCTTGACCTAGATCTTTAATGGTGTACTTTGTATGTATGAACTGTTTGACTGCTTCTATTTGAGTTTCTATGAACAATTGAAAGGTGGTGAACAATTGAAATGTGGAGGGCTTTTGTGTTCCAGCCGGTGATGAACGCTTAAACATGGGTAGAAATGGAGGTGGTAGACACCCTAGAGCTTTCTAAGGTGGAAGAAGAGTTTTTTTAAAATAGTCCCTCATTTCTTTTTCTTTTTTTCAAAAGGGCATATAAAATTACATTTTTATCTTTCTACCATTATTTTAACAAAAAAAATAGATAAAAGGGTATTTTTATCAACGAAACTATAACGCACGGAGTTTTTTGTCCAAAAAATAAAAGACATGGAGGAAATTGTTCTTATAGTCAAAACATAGGGAGTTTTTATATAATATCTCTTCTTGTAATTTAATTAAGGGATATTTATAAAAAAAAATTTCTATGTTTTAGCCTAATCAACAAAAATCTCCCTGTCTTTTTTTTTTTAGACATAAATATCCCTGCGATTTAATTTCGTTAATAAAAATATCCTTCTGTCTGTTTTTCCTGTTAAAATAATAGTAGAATGGCCGAAATGTAATTTTTACGGGCCCTTTTGAAAAACTCAAGAAATGAAAGACTGTTTTGCACTTTTACCTTAAAATTCTGTTCTTTTTCTTCTTTTCTTCTTTTTCTTTGCGTTCATGGCTGCCTCTGGTTCCAACTGATCGCCATTATTTCCATCAACACAGATCGCCAATCACCATCTTCAATCACCAGCAAGAAAACGTTCATGAACCTTTTCCACCGTCCATCGTTTGATTATATCCTTCTACCCAACTCGCAATTTTGTGCAAAATCACCTATCGATGATGAAGATACAGGTAGTGTTAGAATCACTGGCGCCTGCTATCGAGCAATGCCCTTAATCCTTCTGTCTGAACACTATGGTGGTAGCGGAGAGGTCCTTATCCCTCCAGTCGATAGGAATCAAAATAGAAAATGTTCTTATTTTGTGTTTTCTGGAAATCTTGAACGGCTACTTGTGTACCTTCCGGTTAATGGTTGACGCCGGCTGGCAGTGCAAAGAGCTAGTCAATCTGCGCTTGCCATGTTGCGGCTTAGACTGGTGAAGAACACTGGTTGCTGGGATGAACGTTGGTGCCTGGGCGATGGTGAGTTTGGCGGCGGCGGCTATGAACGTGAAGCAGAAGAAGAAAAGAGGAAAAAGAACAGAATTTTAAGATAAAAATACAAAACAGTCCTCCTCGAATTTTTTCAAAAGAGTTCGTAAAAATTACATTTTGGTTCTTGTACCGTTATTTTAATAGAAAAAATAAACAGAAGTATATTTTTGTCAACGAAATTAAAACGCAGAGATATTTGTGTTTAAAAAAAAAAAGATAAAAAGATTTTTATTGATTAGGCTAAAACACAGGGAGTTTTTTGTAAATATTTTTTTAATTAAACACAATTATTTTATATTTTTATAATAAATTTATTTTAACCCAAACAACATAATCTAATTTTTCTATCTACTTTTTCTTAAAAACTACTTTTCTAGAAAAATAATTTTTCTTGCGAAAGTTAATTTCTATTACTACGGTCAACGTTTTGATTGTCCCTTTTGAAAAAAAAAAAAAAAGAAAGAGGGGTTTTGATTGAAATATTGTTAAGTGTTTTTCGAGAAGATTGTCACTGATCTTTTTAAATTGAAAATTAACTATAAAATTATTGCAAATATGGTATTTATTACAAATGGAGTCGTAAACGGATGGTAAATCTAAGGTAAACGTTTTTTGGTGGCAGATTGAATAGGATGACTGACTATAATCAATTATAAACTAGCTGTTATATTACCACCAATGAGTTTTTTAATCATAAGGTGGATCTATTTCTTTCCTGACGTAATATTTTTAATAATTATTTTTCATAGTTCAACCTTTTACTTCATGAACGACTATTTTTTCATTAGTAAAACTGTGTTTTCCTCCTGGTTTAACATTAAGAACCTGAAAGGCAAAATGCTTTGAGTTCATGTATCAAAATGGCAAACTACGAGTGCTTTAACTTTCGACACATCAAGCCCCACCAATGCCACCACATATACATTTGTCTTATTGATTCTATGGCAATAAAATACAGCATATGCGTATCTCTCTTTATGACACACTATTTGATTCTCACCCACCATTTTCATTCCTTCTAATATGGTATATTCTTGCCTTTTGTTCTCCTCTATTCATTAGTATAAACTTTAACATTTCTCCCAAATTTTACAATCACATAGTCTACCAATGCCTCTAAAGATTTGGCACAATACTTGTCTTCTCCTTTAATACCGGGTGCTTCACAGTCTCTTATAGTTTGATTCATTGTTTCAGCCTCTTTTGCTATGGGTTTTATTGAAAAATGCTCAAAAATTTCAGGCAGTCGGTTGCTTGAAAAGAGTAAAGCTTTTAGCAATTTTGTTTAGCCAAAAAATAGACCCTTTTGCGGATTTCACAAATTAAGTGTTCATCTTTTTGCCAGAAACAAGATCATTATATAAGAAGAATATAGCATTTCTGTTGAATATCACTTTTCTCAGAATTAAAATTTTTCAATTCATTCCAATACCCAAGTCTGTATCTTGTTCTAAATTCACGAGTAGGTTGTTGAAGAAAAGCTGGCATTTCTGATTTTGAAAAGGAATTTTCATTTCCTGCTGTGTCTGTGACTACATTATCATAAATATCACAAAAAGAAATATATATATATATATATCAAAATGCAAATAAATCTCAGCTGGTAAAATAGAATTGTAAAAAATCTGCAATTAATAATCAAGATCTATGAAATGTTTAATACTACATAAATTATTTTGAAAAATTATGAATAAAATAGTTGGTGCTTACGCAGCTGAGTAGAGCAAAGATGGAAAAGAGGTGAAGATACTCCATTTATTCATCATGATTGCTCCCCTCCAATTATTCATTGAGACCTTTCCAGTAACAATGTTCTATTGGATTCTGAATTTGAAGCTCATGTCTCAGATTTCAGTACAGCAAGACTCCTAATGCCAGATACATCAAATTGGACCTCTTTCACATGAACATTTAGATACCCAGCTCCAAGTAAACTCATCATGTCTTCTTTATTTCATTCATTATGTTTGCTATGGTTTTTTATCAATATTATTTAACAATACTTGATTAATATAAGCGGCCCAAAAATTTATCTATGTTTCTAACATAATATGCACCATTAGCATTATTGTAATATAATGGATGTATCTGAAAACTTCTGTAGAGCTAGCTTACACAATGGTGGTGAATGAAAAATGTGATGTCTATAGCTTTGGCGTAGTCACGTTGGAGATTATGATAGGAAAACATCCAGGTGATTTCATTTCATCTCTTTCATCATCTTCTACAACTGACCGGCCAATAGCATTGAAAGACTTGATCGATCAACGTCTACTAGCTCCACGAAATAAAGAAGCTGAAGGAGTGATCTACATTTTCAAACCTGCATTAGCATGTCTGAGTGTGAATCTTGAATCAGGGCCAACAATGAGACAAGTTGCTTCAAAGTTAGTGGGCAAATGGCATTCTTTAACAAAGCCATTCCCAGAAATCAAGGTAGAATAGCTTTTGCTCCAAGATATATAAGGTCAATGGTTCCTATTATAATTATTATGTAAGCTTTTTTTTTTTTTTTTCTTTTTCATCCTTGTATTTGACATTGTTTCTTAAGTAAAAAAATTTAAGTTAGAAGTGTTAATGATCAATAAAAACCTCCATCAGAATAAGAAGATACACAGCATTTGTTCATGTAGGGAAAACAAGTCATTTTCCCAATTGATGAACAATAAGTCGAGCAAGTAATCTACAATCCAAAAAACAATAAACCAAGCAAGTCTTTTTCTGTCTCCTATCAACTGGAAACAGCTGCAGCCTGTATTTTTGTTCACGTCCTTCAAAAATATAGAAATTGATCCAAAGATTATTTAACCATCAACCACTTAATTGAAGAACTTGTACTAATTGATTAGATGTTTTTTTTTTCTTCCTGCGTGCAATGACTTGATTGCTACAGAGTCAAGATTATTTAGTCCACACCAACAGTTCCTGGAAAATGCATATAAAAAATAGATGAGATGATAACTCTACAAAAACCAGTTCATGTGCATTTTAAAATACTGTATAGTCTCACAAACCAGTCTCCATGTTTTCCCTTGCTATTTTTATGCTATTATCTTTTACTACCACTTGTGCTGTTCAAACTGAAGCAGATGCTCTTCTTAAATGGAAAGCTTGTCTTGACAACCATAGCCAATCTGTCCTGTCTTCCTTGTCTGCAACTAATGCTTCTCTCCTTGAAATTGGTAGGGCATTTACTGTCGTAAGGATAATACTATTTCAGCTATAAAACTTGGGGATTCTGGTTTGAAAGGTACTTTTCAGAATCTAAATTTTTTGTGGCTTCCCAATCTTATTCACCTAAACATCAGCCTCAACTCACTCCATGGGATGGGAGCATACCTGCTAATATAGGTAACCTTTTGAAACTCCATTTCCTTGACACGTATTATAATAATATTTCTGGTTCCATTCCTCATGAATTTAGAACTTTGGAATCTCACACTTTCCTCGATTTGTCGAGCAATAGTCTCTCCGGCACTCTTCCTTCTTCTATCGGGAACCTGTCAAAGTTATCCACTCTTTATCTTGACACAACTCCTTCCATGGAAACATTTCTTCACATTTACTTCTTGATCTCCACTCCCTGACACAATTAGACTTGTCAAATAATCTTCTCTCCGATTCTGTTGGAAATTGTTGGTAAAGAGAAGCGAGAGTGAGCTTCAAAATAAAACAAATGCAGAGAAAATGTAAAAACATAAACAAGAATTTAAAAACAGAGGCAAACAGAGGAGGAGAGAAAATAAAACTTCAATATGTGAAAACAGAAGATTACAAGAGTTTTTTCTCTCTTTTTCTTCATTTTCATTCTCTTCACTCTTTAACTCTCTCTTTCTTTTGCTCTCTTTTCTTTTCTGTTGCTGCTGCTTCGGCAGCTTCTTTTTTCTGCTCTCTTTTCTACAACTGCTACTGCAGCTTCTTCATCTTTTATAGACAAAATGCTAGGTAGCATT
>CATIWJ010156289.1:0-18172 GCA_949640765.1 Croton laevigatus | reverse complement strand
GCCCCTAAAAAAGTAGAGGCCCTGTGTAAATGCACTGCTTGCACAAGGCCTCCAACGGGCCTGTGTATATATATATAATTTTTTTTAATTAAATTTTTAAAATTTTTTTTAAAGATAACAAAATGTTACAAATAAAAAAGGCCCGCCATTGACTTAAAAAAAAAGAGGCCCATCTCTATTAAAAATATCGTTGTTTTTATTATATTATATACATTTAATTTTTATTTTCTATAGTTGTCAAAAATTACTTATAAAAGTAAAAAAAAAAACATATGAAAAATTTTCTTTCTTTCAACTACCGCCTAGGGCCTCTAAAATACCGGAGACGGCCCTGATGAAGGTAAGTTTTAGTTTTACTCGTTTTTAGTTTATTTATTTTTATTTTTTTTTGGAATGTTTGTGTTTATCTATACACAGTGAGAATATTTTGTTCAGAGTTTTCTTCGTTGTAATTTTATTGATTCAAACTTTTTAAAATTTCATTTTTAGCCAACTCCTTAAATTTCTGCTTCTTTTATTTTGATTTCCTCTGTTTAGTACTAATTTTGAATCTAATTCTATTTTTTCAAAAGAATAATAATTACATTAGTTCGAAAAATTTTTTTAAAAATTGATATGTAAATGAAAATTTTATCTACATGATATTGAATTTGAAGTAGCTCATAACCATGGTTTTTCTAATTTTTTTCTGATTTATTATACAATGAGCAATAATAATAATAATAATTCAACACTATTCTCAAAAAATAAATAAATAATTCAACACACTCTAGACACTTTAAACAACAAACAATATTAAAGAATTCAAATTAGAGATAACATAGATTCACTATACATCATCTGAAAACTCCACGGATGATGATGATGTTGTACTTTCCCTTTCAGCTCTGCAGAGCGAATTTGGACAAAATAGAAAACACATTTGACCGAAAGCAAAAACCAAGGGAAAAACGGATAATTGTAGCCGAGGGCGACTATGTGTGGCAAGAAACCAGTAGTAGTCAATTGTTGTGAGAATGTATTGAATTGCAGCACATAGCAGTAAAATCAACTTGATTCGAAAACTGAATGAGTCGTCTCTCCTGCTAGGACGATGGGCATTGTTCTGATGGTGGAGCACCAAGTCCAAGATGCAGATAAAGAAGCCTATGTAGGAGAATGCCATACTTATTGGAAGGAAGACGCCAACTTTCTTTGAGGAAAGCGAATCACAAGCTATTACTAAAGTCTCAACAGTGCAGCTAACAATAATAAGTCTTATCTCCCATACCTAATGGAATGTGCAAAAAGGTTTTTCAAAAATTAAATTTAATTACCTGCAAATGTTAAAATTGTTTAAGTTTCTATAAAGCATAAAAGTTTACTTTGATTGCAGTTTGGGCGTTATCAGTGGACATATTTATATTTCCTTCTTCAATCTCTGTGGGTATCAAGTTTTGAGGCAGGGAAACAGAATTTGCAGGGACTTGATGATTTTCTTCTTCTAGGGATAAAGGAGGCTCCTCAATTTCTCTGGGTACTTTAATTGTAACATCTGATTCAGATACAAATTTCCAAAAGCAAAATTTCTTAAGTATTGTAGAACATGAGAAATATAAATTACAAAAATAACAAATATACATGTTAGTTTTCAAGCATACCTTCTTCACTACAAACATTTTGATCATCTATTCCTGCCTTGTCTTTGATACTGATTATTGAGAAAATAAATTTAACAACCCAAGATAAATATTAATACAAAAATTCGTATGAAGGTTATCAGGTGGGAGCCTCCTTTAGGTGGATTTTTTGTAATATGGATGGTGGTGTGAAAGGTCGTCTTGGTCCAGCAGTATGTGCGGGTGTGTTTGGAGAAAGTTGGTGGTGCAATATGCCAATATGATTCTGCTACGGCTATTAAGTTGATTATGGGCAAGGGATAAGGAGCTTTCCGGCTGTCGTTCCCAAGAGTTAAGGCAAAAGATCTTGGTCACAAATATGAAGATCTATAAGGAAGCTTTCTAAGTGGCTGATAGTATGGTGAAGAAAGTATAAGAATTTTGAATTAAATGGCTGGACTAAAGTTATAGTACAGTGATGTTGGCTACTTTTGGCTGAGATTAATGAAGGGCTCACTCCCTCCTTTAATGGAGAAAATAAAAAAAGAAGCAAGAAAATTACTCACTTTCCCAGATTAAAATTGATATCACAATCTGCACCCTTGAGTTTGAAAATTACTCACCTTTCGCTAGGGAATCCGTTGGTTGTAACACTTGTTTGGTTGGTTGGAAGACTTGGAATTTCTTCTAACTGAAAATTATTCTTCTGTTTATTTATTTGTTTTTAAGATACAGAAATTATTAACTAAAAAAAAGAACAGTCAATAATATAAATTTCCTTTTTGAGTAAAAAGAATATTTGGATAAGTAATCAAAACCTGTTCAACCTCCTTCCCACAATCAGTACGATTAAAATTGATTTCACTTTCAAGTTTCATAGCAGCTTCATAGGCTCTAAATACACTTACTGTATATATTAGTAAAACAAAATAATCCAAAAAAAGAAAATAACAAAAAGAACTGACTTAATTTTCAGTTTTACAATTGTTTGGTCAAAACAAAACATGAGAAAGACAAAGAAAATGAAACGAAAGTAGCAAAATCTTCACCTTGCTACAGCGTCAGGACAGCCTAATTCACCTAATTAAACATGTGCAATATCTACGTCAGTCGAATAGGCAATTGCTAAACTTAATTGAAAAGAGAATTAATTAAACGAAATATTTTAGCAATAGTTACTTCAGAAAAATTCAACCAAAAAAAAAAAAGAGATGAAATGATTCAAGTGTTTAATTTTTGACAGTAAAATCTCAATTTAATGTCAAAAATGTAGCAGAGCAGATGATAGTTGGCTAATTTTTGACAGTAAAATCTCAATTTAGTATCTCATTTTAGTCTAATGCTTTACTTCTTCTTCATACTCTGTTTCTGGTTCTGCTAGCAGAGCAGAGGAAGGCTTGGAGAAGAAGACGGTGATTAAACAGAGAGTTTGAAAACAAATTTTTTTTTTCAAAAAAAGAAAAGAAATAAGAGTTACATAAATCATTACCTAAACAGAATCTATCTCCATGGAATCTGCCACAAAAACAAATCAACTTAATTAGCCAAACAGAGAAATTCCAAAATTATACTTAAAAGTGCGGAAGAAAGAACACCTTATATAAGATTCCCACAGCTGTGTACTATCACAACTTCTTGTTCTACACAGAGAGGAAGAAGCAGCAGTTTGAACGAAATCTTGTGTTTTCTTCATCGATTTCCCTACAAAACAATGGTTGTAATTTGAACAGTGTACAAAACAATGGTTGTAGTTTTAACAGTGATAGAAAAAGTGACAGAGAGAAAATGGACTGGTATTGTTAAGACCTTGGGTTCATATGGAACAATGGAGGGAACTGGAGTTCTTGGGTTATACATATAGGGAAAGGAGATTACGTTGAGTTAATAAGAATGGATGGGGGATTAAGTTGATATTATTAAAATGGAGGTGGAATTTTATGTGAAGTTAATGGAGGGGGGATTAAGAATGGACGGGGATTAAGTTGAAATTATTAAAATAAGAGGGGGAATTTTATGTTAAGAATGGATGAGGGAATAAATAAGAATGGGAGGGGCAATTTTGAGATTATAAAAATTTGAAAAGCATAACTGTGATGACGTGTTGTGCAATTTTTGGGCTACGTTCAAATTGGAAATGCAATTCAGGGTTCGGCCGGCGTGAGTTTGGAGGGCAATATTGGAAAAGCAATCTGTGATGTTCAATTTTTGAGAAATTGGCCAAATGAATAGACCTGTAATGAGTTGAAAAAAAAAAGAATAGACCTGTAATGTTTATGAAAACGCGTGGGTTTCCTCCTCTTTTTTTTTTTCCTTGGTGATTTGATTGACCGAAGGCAAAAAAATAAAAAAATTGATTGACCGCAAAGAAAGATTATAAGGTTGTTTGTATCGGGGCGGTTTATACGTATTTATTACAAATAAAACTTATATCTATAGCAATTTGGCTAATATATGAGCAAAAGAGTTACAATTTTTTGAGATATAAACATAGGAAGTAGCAAAACAATGAAGGAGCAAATCTCGTATAAATTTCATCTATGATACCTGGACTTTGGGTCTCTTTTTTAAAAGTATCTAAATTTTAAATTCTTTCTTTAAAATATCTGAACTTTAAAAGAATTTGCAAAAAAAACTGTTTTTACCCATTTCTATGCTCTAGCCGGTTGCTTTAGTGACATGAAAGATTTAATTTTACAAATAAACACTTATTCCTCTCTTTTCTCTCCTCTTTACTCCAAATTGGACTTATTTAATATTTTTCTAATATTTTTAGGGACTATTTCATAAATATCTCTTTCCAACAATTCCTATCATAATACTTCCCCTCCTTCGCGCCATACTTGCCGACACACGTTCATCCTACCTTCGTCCTCTACTGTGCTGATTGGGGCTCAATCAGGCTTCAAATCAATGATAAGGCTTTGTTTAGAGGAAAGCCTTTCCGGTTGAGAATTCGATTTCTGAGAGTGCCTTCCTGTTCCAAATCCCAATTAGGTCCTCCCCTTCTGTTCTTTTCTGTTTCCCAATCGTAAATTTTCCAAGAGTCCCAGAACTGGTCTGTTTCAATTTTTATTTTTTAAGTTGTGTTCTGTATTTTCGATCATGAAACATCGTTCGTCCTAGACTCTCCTCTTCCTTTTTGATTTCGTTTTTCCTCCAAATCAAAAACTCATAGAGAGTTCTCGTTTGTGAAGAACTCACCCTTGTTCCTCTTTGTTTTGGTCTAAAGTTTTCAATTTTCAAGCTCTACTCCTTCCTTCTTTTTCGTTTTCGTTTCATGAAGTGAAAGAACTTGTTTTTATTTTTTTTTTTCCTCCTTTTATTTTTTCCCCGTTTTCATTCGGAATCGTAACTCGTTTTTTTGATTTTCAGTTGCGAAAACTCATAATTTTTTTTCGGTTTCGGAGTTTTCTTTTCGTTTTCGTTTCTTCGTTACTGTTCTTCGTCCCTCGAGGGTGAAGAGGAGAACCCCAAAATTGATTTTCGTTTTCACATAGGAGTGTTCATAAAAACCGTGAACTGAAAACAGAACCGAACTGAACTGAAATTTCGGTTATATATGGTTTCGGTTCGGTTTTAGATTTTGGAGGAGAAAAGCTGATAAGTATCGGTTCGGTTATCGGTTCGGGCCAATTCTGAATCGAACCGAATAGAACTGACTGATAAGGCCAAGCATAGTTGAATTTTCGCCAAAACGTAGTCGTTTTAAACCTAATTTACTAATTTAGTGTAACTTTCGGTTTTATATGAAACCGTCGGTTTGGTTCGATTTTCAAGGTAATCGGTTCGGTTTCATTTTTTCCTTATCGGTTTTTGGTGATGAACACCCCTATTTTCACGTGTGTATGTGTATGTGTGTGTATGTGTATATATATATATATATATATATATATATATATATATATATATATATATATATATATATATATATTTAAGCATGTGCCTTTTAAAAGCTTTTTATGTTAAACTTTCTTCTTGCATAAGTAATATATATATGAGTTTCTACACTAACCAAAAGTCAATTTTGATGTAATGCCATTACATGCTCATGTATAATCTAAGAGTTTCACTAACAACCAATATTTTATCTTCCTTTCCTTAAAAAAAAAAAAATATATATATATATATATATATATATATATATAAACCATCCTTTGAGATATTAAAAATTGAATATCTAACTTTCATTTGATGTTAAATTCATAGTTTACGACTTAATATAAGAAATTGAAAATTTATAAATTTAATGAAGAAAACTAATAATCCATATGCCTTTCAGAAAAGACTAACAATCCAAATAAATGTTTTTTTTTTTTTTTTTTGCTCTTTTAACCTTTGTCTGATTCCAATCTAAGACACAATAGCTATAAATTTTAATCAACAAAAAGTCAAATTTTCAAATATTTTATAAATATCAAGAAAAGAAAATAAATTATCCCATTTTTTAAATGGCGTTACACCTAATTGAACTGAAAAGGATTTGCAATTTTGTAGTTGTGCCCAACGTTTTAATAAGATAATATCTATTTCTAAATTTGTTTTTCAATTTTAGAAGTAAAAAATAAATTTCCAATGTACATATTAATTCTATTGAAATTGCATTTTCCTCCCCAAAACTTGTTACATTCATATTGGAAATTATTTGGGCCTTTCCCATTAACAATTCTAATGCTTTCCTTTGTCTACGCCTTTTAATTCTATAAAAAAAAAAAAACAACCAATAAAATTAAACATCCCCAAATAATCCTTGAAACAATATTACTATTAGGCCAATATATGAAAACGTTTATGAATAAAATATTTATAATTAAGTACCAAATTTTATCTTATAAAAAAGCAAACATGTTATCCAAATTGAGCAACAATTTTCAACCTCAAAATTTGCAAATGGTCAACTTAACATTATCAGTTTCTACACAGCTAAAATATCGACCATGAAATATGAAAAACAGCAATTTGTAAAACATATATGAAAGAAGAAACGGAATGATATTAGCATATTAAAAGAAGTGAAGAGATGGATGGATCCGTATTACAAACAACCCAAGATAATTATTAATACCAAAATTCGTCTGAAGTTTATCAGGTGGGAGCCTCCTTTAGATGGATGGATTGTTTGTAATACGGATGGTGGTGTGAAAGGCCATCTTGGTCGAGCAGCATGTGCGGGTGTGTTTGGACAAAGTTGGCAGTGCAGTATGCAAATAAGATTCTGCTACGGCTATTGAGTAGATTATGGGCAAGGGATAAGGAGCTTTCCGGCTGAACAATTTCGTCAATCGTTCCTAAGAGTTAAGGCAAAAGCTCTGGGTCACAAATATGAAGATCTACCGAGTGACTCACAGAATGGTGAAGAAAGTATTTAATAAAGAATTTTGAATTAAATGCAGTGGTGTTGGCTATTTTTGGCTGAGATTAATCAAGGGCTCACTTCCTCCTTTTAATGGGAAAAAAATAATAAAAAAACATTCACCTTTAATGAACGGCTTAATTAAATAATGTAAAATATCTATGTCAGTTGAATTATGCAACTGCTAAAATAAATTGATAAAAAGAATTAATTAAAAGAATTGTTATATTAATAGCTATTTTAGAAAAATTCAAAGGGAAAATAAAAAAATATTTAAGTGTTTGATGGAAATATAACTAATTTAAATTATATATATATATATATACACACACGGAACTAGTATACAGATCAAACTGTATGTATAATGATCAATATTACTAATTTAAATTAGAAATCGATTTAATTGAAAAAATTAGGGGAAAATCCTTGTATTTGAAAATAGCAGCCAACGGTAGGGGTGTTCAGGTTCGGTTCGGTTCACCGAACCGATTAAAAATCGAAACCGATAAGAAAATACCGAAAACGAACCGATATAGCTGGAAACCGAACCGAACCGATTCGGTTCGGTTTATGATTAAAACCGAAGTTCATATTTAGTTAATAAATCAAGTTTAAAACGACTACATTTTGATCTAAAACTACTACGTTTTGGCGGAAATCAAAAGTTTTTAGGCTTATCTGTTCGATTCGGTTTTGAACTGGCCGAACCGATATCGGTTCGATTTTTAACCGATAATCACTGAAAACCGAAAATAACCGAAATTTCGATTTGATTCGGCTAGGTTTACGGTTCGGGTTTTCGATTGGCGGTTTTTTTGAATACCCCTAGCCAACAGATTTACTACTCTTAGCAGGCGAACCTTCTACGGCCGTTACCTCTACTGGAAATAATATTTTATTTTTGTTGCAAATTAGGAGGTTCCAAGATTTTTTGAGTCACAAGATTTTCCCTATCCGCATACACACAACCACCACCCATCTCTACCTAGCAATTTGTCAACCGATGCAAAACCCTCCTCATCATCTGAAACCCCTCCTCCCCTCCAGCCAAGCCAAGGCCACTACCAGACAGAAGTTAGTCTTTGAAAGAAACAACCTTCTCCTGATCACCAATGCCACTACTACAGCTTCACTTTCCAACGTAAAGCCCCATTCTCCATCATTTCTCTTCCGTCCGTTGCAGTTCATCATCTTCTTCCATACTCTGATTGCCTCCATTAGGGTTCTCCCTGAAGTTCTACAGTGATGCTATTCTCGTTCCAGTTGTTTATATTTTATATATTTTTTAATTTTATTTATAATATATTTATATTTAATTCATAATTATATATTTTTAAGGGGATGAAATAACTAAAAATATTAGTACCAGGATAAAGCAATTAGTTTAACTTGGACAAAAATTACCCTCTATTTTCTACTTGTTAGACAAAATTACCCTCTATCTTCTACTTGTTGCAATTTTCTTTTAACCGGTATTATTGATTTTAGTAATCCCCCACTAATTTTCTCTGTATCATTATTCTGCTAAAATTCTACTTTTCGCTCTGAATATATCATTTTGAAACAATACGATCGAAACCGAGATCTAGTAGTCGGCAACACCATGATGGGAAAAGGAAGCGGAGAAGATGGTAAATTATTACTTAGATTATTAACGAAAATCATGACTTGGATTTTCTTTTCTTACAGGAAGGATGGATAGATTGATGAAACTTGTCTTTGAATTTTTATTTTGACAAGATAGCACTTAATAATAAATATTTTATAATTTACATTTTGGTAATTTTGGTAATTCAGTTATTGATCGGTAATTTACCATTCCATAAATTAAATACGGTAACAAAAAATATTCAATAAAATAAATTTGATAAGTTTAAAAAATTTTTGCAATTGGTAAATGAGAATTTGCGTCGGTAATTGACGCCAAATTCATACCGCTAACTGTTTCAACATAAGAAATATAAATTACATATAAATACCAAATATACATATACCTTCTTCACCACAAACATTTTGCTCATCTATTCCTGCCTTTTCTTTGATTCTGATTATAAGAAAATAAATTTAACAACCCAAGATAAATATTAATACCAAAAATTTTTATTTTTGGCAAATTTTCTCTATAAGCAAGAAAATTACTCACTTTTCGCTAGGGAATCCGTTGATTGTAACACTTGTTTGGTTGCTAGGTAGACTTGGAATTTCTTCTACCTGAAAATTATTCTTCTATTTATTTATTTTTAAGATACAGTAATTATTAAATAAAAAAAGAACAGAACAGTCAATTGTATAAATTTCCTTTTTGAGTAAAAAGAATAATTGGATAAGTAATCAAAACCTGTTCAGCCTCCTTCCCACAAGCAGTACGATTAAAATTGATTTCACTTTTGAGGTTGATAGCAGCTTCATAGGCTCTAAATACATTTACTGTATCTATTAGTAAAACAAAATGGTCCAAAAAAATAAAATAGCAAAAAGAACTGACTTAATATTCAGTTTTAAAATTGTTTGTTTAAAACAAAAGGAGACAAGCAAAACATGAGATAGACAAAGAAAATGAAACAAAAGTAGCAAAATCTTCACCTTGCTACAGCGTGAGGACACCCAAATTCACCTGTGCAATATCTACGTCAGTCAGTCGAATAGGCAATTGCTAAAATTAAAGTGAGCTTTGCATGAAAGAGGACGTTAGTCTTTGCATCTTCTTTTAATTAAAACATTTTATATATTAATATTGTTTAAGAAAACCATCACACGAGGCAAAAACGGAGGATAGTTGGCTAATTTTTGACAGTAAAATCTCAATTTCGGGTATTGTAACAATTTAGTATCTCATTTTAATCTAATGCTTTACTTCTTCATACTCTGTTTCTGGTTCTGCTAACAGATTCTTGCATTATCTTTTACAAATATGACTGTTATTATTATTTTATTAAAAAAAAAAAACAATCTTTTCTCAAATTGTTGCGTCTTACGACAGTCGGTGAATAATAGCCGGTTCGGTTACTTCCCAACCGGAACTGGGCACGCTAGCTAGCTGGCACCATGGCTGGTGAAAAGGAAGACTTAGGGGAGAAGATGGTGATTAAACTGAGAGTTTGAAAACAATTTTTTTAAAAAAAGAGAAGAAATAAAAGTTACTTTAATGATTTCGTAATCATTACCTAAACAGGATCGGTCTCCACGGAACCTGCCAGAAAGCCAAATCAAATTAATTAGCCGAACAGAGAAATTCCAAAATTATACTACTTAAAACTTAAAAGTGGGGAAGAAGGGGCACGTTATATAAGATTCCCACAACTGTGTATATTTCCAACTTCTTGTTCCACACAGAGAAGAAGAAGAAGAAGAAGTTTGGACCAAATCTTGTGTTTTCATCATCGATTTCCCTACAAAACAATGGTTGTAATTAGAACAGTGTACAAAACAATGGTTTGTAGTTTTAACAGTGATAGAAAAAGTGACAGAAAAAATGGACTGGTATATTGGATAGACCTTGGGGGAAATGGGCACCGTCTCTTTTCTCATCAAACTCAGGGGAAAGACCTGTTCACCTTGTCTAATACTCAGATTCCTTTTCGGTGGTGAGAAGGCGAGCCTATGTCCTCATGAATTTATATATGGGAAAAGATAGTTGTCTCGCCTCTGGCGGGCCGGCGAGACTTTATTTATTTATTTTATTTTTGTTTCTGACTTATGCCGTGAAAAATAATAAATAAAATTTCACAAAAATTCAAACAGGTCTAGTTTGTGTCGCCTAGAAATGCTCTTTATATATAAAGAGTTTCGTGGCAATTTTGAGATTATTCAACTTGGAAAAGTAATCTTTGATGTGATTTGCAAGGTGAGTGAGTAGTAGGGCATGCTACGCAAGGTGAGTGAGTAGGGCATTGGAACATGTCTCTGGCAATTAAACATAAATAATGAATTGGTAGCCGATACCCATCTCTCTGATTGGAAAAAAAAAAAAACTGCTATCTTCGTTTTTTTTAATATTTATTATTTTATTAATATCAATAAAATTAATTTTTTATTAATATTAAAATAAAAATAATAATAAATAATTATTAATTTTTTAAATTTTTTTTATCTATATCAATAAAAAAATAAAAATAAATAATTACAAAATTTACTATAAATAAAAATATAAAAAATTAAAAAATATACTTAAAAATAAAAATATAAATAATTTAAAAATAGGAGAGGTAGTATATCTTTAGTAAAAAAAATGAATTAGTAGCCAATACAGCAAAAAAAATCGAAAAAAAAAAAAAAAAGAGAAATCGTTGGCGGTTTATCCTTAAGTGATAGTACGTTCTTTTAATTAAATTCTATTTTTCTATCCAAAATTGAAGTGATATTTGATGTGATTGGCAAAGGTGATTGAGTAGGACATGCTACACGAGGTGCGTGAGAAGGAAGTCTCTGGCAATTAAACATAAATAATGTATTGGTAGCCGATACAGTAATATGTTCTTTTAATTCTATTTTTCTATCCAAAATTGACATCTACATAAATTTATGTTGTTTCTACAGCCAACCATTAAATGTACATTTCTTTTTCGGGCGGTCAACAAATTAACTCGAAGAATGAAAGGAAATAGAAATATTTTATTACAGAAAAGAGATTACATATAATGGAACATTAAACATTTGAGCTAAAATGTATGGAACAACAAATTAGAAATGAAAGAAAAACGTAAATATAATTACAAAAATTACCTTCTGAGAATGAGTGAATTTTTTTAACCAAAGTGAATGAGTGAATTTATCTTATATTATTATTCATAATTCAAATCTATACTTTATTTATTAATTTCACAATAACTATAATCTAACAAAAAACTATCTACATTTAATTTTAATATTAAATTATTTATTAATTTCAGGATAACTATACTATAATAAATACTACTATCTAATATTTAATTTAAAGATTAAAAGTTATTTATTACTTAGAAGATTTTAATTTAACGAACATTATTTAAATTTATTTTAATATTATGTATCAATTTTAAGATAATTATAATCTAATAAATACTGTCTAAATTTAATTATAATATTAAATTATTTATTACTTTCAAGATAATTACTCTAACAAGCACTTTTTTTCATCTAAAAAAGCACTATTTACATATAATTTTAAAGTCAAACTTTTTTTTTTACCAATTAAAGTCAAACTTTAGTGTTATTTAACAAAACTTTGGAGTTAGTACAAAAGTTATGCGTCAAATTTTAGTGCTTCGAAAGTAGGTTTAGTGTTAGGTTGTGATATTTCTTCTTTTTATCATATTCTAAATATTTTTTAACACATATTGCACATATTCACTTGTTTAAATATTTATTATTTAATTTTTTAAACACTTTTAATATTTGGTTATATTTATTAATTATATGTAAAATTAATTATGGATATAAATATTTTGTTAAATATAATTATTATATATGTAAAATTAATTATGGGTACGAATAGTTTATAGTATAATGCAATTTTTAATAAATTATATTTTATAATTAAAATTTAAAATATTACTTTTAAATAGGTATTTTTCTATATATTTTACATTATAATGTAATTTTTAATAAATTATATTTTATAATTAAAATTACAAATATTAATTTTAAATAAGTATTTTTTCTATATATTGTGAATTAGAGAAAGTTAAAGATAAAAATTAATTTAAATTTTAGGAGAAAATTATGAAAAATCGTTATAGTAATATTCTTTGATGTAATATAATATGAGTTTGTTACTATTTTTATTATATTTTTTATTGTTATCTTATTTTAAATTATAATCCAAATTTAGTATAAATAAATAAATTAAAAAATTACTAATGAAAATAAAAATATATTTCTTATTTAATATAATAGAATTATATTTATTAATAAGAATTAAAATAGTACAACTTAACAGTTTATAATTTAAATTTATTTATTGATGTTTTTGTTATAATCTATATTTTAATAAATAAATTAATTAAGTATTGAGTTATATAATAAAATATAATATTCCTTAATAAATAGAATTATAAATATAAATTAAAATAATATGCTTTAATATAACATGATTATGAAATAGGATATGATTATGAATATGAATTAATTTTTTTTTTCTAGAAAAAGAAAATATGCATTCAAATGCCGGAGATGATTTCTCCTCTATATGTAATTTGAAGTGAGGAACACATAAAAAATACAATAATTACGTATCAGTAATTTACATATATCTTCAATTCAATCAATATTCAGATAGATAATACTTAATATCATCAGTAACATCATTGATACAACAAAGAGAGGAAATTCAAAAAAAAATCAATCAAATAAAAAATACCAATAGTAAATAAAAATGAGTAAAAGAGTATATTAGATATTAAATCCCTATTATTTCTTCACAGTAAATTAAAGTTAAAATTAAAATTAAATTTAATATAATTAATTAATTAACTACATGTAATATATAAAAATAATTTTATTCTCAACAATAAAAATTTTGTAGGGTTGTTATAGATAAAACCAATTAATGTCTCCCATTCTTTTATATATATATATAACAAAAATTCATTGTCATGTTGGATTATAATTAACAGGTGTGGTCCATAGTTCTAAAAATGAATGAAACTGTGGTTTTTCGTATTTTTTTTCTATTTGTGTTTTCATAAAGTGAATTTATCATTATTTTGTTTTTTGACAACAAAGTTTGCACATTTTTATATTGAAAGACTCCTTATTCTATTTACTTCTTTTTCTATTTTAATATGATAATATCATTCCATTTCTATTGTAATTGGAACAGTGTACAAAACAATGGTTGTAGTTTTAACAGTGATAGAAAAAGTGACATAAAAAATGGACTGGTATATTGGAGAGCCCTTGGGAGAAATGGGCAACGTCAATTTCTCTAACTCGGACAGGGAAAAGGCCTATTCACTTTGTTCAGTATTCGGAATATTTTTTTGCCCTTTTCGGTGGTGACAAGGTGAGTATGTATTTACAATGAGTACCGAGGCTTCTCGCCTCTCGTCGTCTCGAGAATTTTTTTTTTTTTTTAACTGCGTTCAAGATCAATTTGAGTAGTCTATAGTTCGTAGAATTCGACTCTATACTATAAATTACAAATGACTACAAATTCAATGGTCTCAATTATTTCATTTTTAATTTATAATATAAAGTCGAATTTAGCAAATTATGGATCACTGAAATTGATATCGGAACTCAATATAGACAATCTATCGCGTGTCGAACGGGAAAAACACAAAAAATATAAATTCACCAGATGGCGAGACTTTTAGTGAACCATAAAGCTCGAGTTTGGTGGCAATTTTGAGATTATTCAAATTGGAAAAGTAATCTTTGATGTGATTGGCAAGGTGAGGATGGATATTGAGAGGTTTATATTTTCCCATTCTCTTT
Organism: Croton laevigatus; assembly: GCA_949640765.1. Classification (NCBI taxonomy): domain Eukaryota; kingdom Viridiplantae; phylum Streptophyta; class Magnoliopsida; order Malpighiales; family Euphorbiaceae; genus Croton; species Croton laevigatus. The sequence goes on along the minus strand of CATIWJ010156289.1, from coordinate 3,808 downwards.
ATATATAAAGAGAACTTGCCATAGCCAAAAAGTAAGTGAGTGAGGATATTAAGCATACATTGCCATTGCCATTGCCAATAATTATATCAACTAATTAAGTATAAATTTTTCTTCTCTTTCTTTGAAATTGGTTGATATAATTAATAGACCTGAATTGCAATAGGAAGAAAGACAAATCTAATTACATACAATATTTATTTCCCATTAAGAATTGAATCTATTGCAATTATACTCATTCCCCACACACATTGACTTTTGTCATTTAAATGGAAAGAAAACAACCCTATATCATGTTGGATTATAATTAACAGGTGTGTTCCATAGTTCTAAAAACGAATGAAACTGTGCGTTTTTTTTTTTTTTTTCTATTTGTGTTTTGATGGAGTGAATTTATCATTATTTTGTTATTTCACCACAAAGTTTGTGCATTTTTGTATTGAAAGAGTCCTCATTCTCATCACTTCTTTAGTTATGCTAATATCATTCCGTTTCTTCTTTCATATATGTTTTACAAATTGTTGTTTTTCATGATTTCATGGTTGGTATTTTTGCTGTGTAGAAACTGATAATGTTAAATTGATCATTTCCAACTTTTGAGGTTGCTCAATTTGGATAACATGTTTTGCTTTTTTATAAGATAAAATTGGTACTTACTTATAAATATTTTATTCATAAACCTTTTCATATATTGGCCTAATAGTAATTAATATTGTTTCAAGGATTATTTGGGGATGTTTAATTTCGAAATATCTTACAATTTTTTTATAGAATTAAGAGGTGTAGACAAAGGAAAGCATTAGAATTGTTAATGGGAAAGGCCCAAATAATTTCCCATATGAATGCAACAAGTGTTGTGGAGGAAAATATAATTTCCATATAATTAATATGTACATTGAAATTTTATTTTTGACTTCTAAAATTGCAAAACAAATTTAGAAATAGATATTATTTTATTAAAACATTCGATCGGCACTACCACAAAATTGTAAATCCTTTTTAGTTCAGTTACTTGTAACGCCATTTAAAAATGGGATAATTTATTTTTCTTTTCTTGATATTTATAAAATATTTGAAAACTGGACATTTTGTTGATTAAAATTTATATTTATTCTGTCCTAGGTTGAAATAAGACAAAGACTAAAAGAGAAGAAAAACATTTATATGAATTGTTAGTCTTTTTTGAAAGGCATATAGATTATTAGTCTTCGTCATTAAATTTATAAATTTTAAATTTCTTATATTAAGAAGTAAACTATGAATTTAATATCAAACGAAAGTTCGATATTCAATTTTTAATATCTCAAAGGATGGTATTTTTGTTTTTCAAGGAAAGGAAGATAAAATATTGGTTGGTAGAGAAACTTCTAGATTATATAAGATTAAAAGCATATTATTGCATATTATTTATGCAAAGTTAACTTATATGCTTATGTAACATTAAAAAAAAAAAAAAAAACTTATTTGCTTATGTTGTGAGGCATGCATACTCCTTTTCTTATCCTTTCCTTTTTAATGTAGTCAAATATAGAAAATTTCCTTTATATAGTTGTTATGAAAGAATGTCAAATTGAAAAGTCTATTACAATAATATGTTATGAAATTTTAATTTTAAAATTTATATATTTGCTTTAAATATTTAATGGATATTTTTATATTAAATAGGTTCTTATTCTATAAAAGAAATTGAACTTATAGTTACACATAGATAGTAAAAATTATTATATAACATTTTGAAAATACAAGGTAAATAATATGGTCATACAACGATAAATAAAATGATGATATTAAGGGTATACTTGTGGAAATGTCAATAAAACCTATAATTATTCCTAAAATTTGAGTCATCCAATATTTAAATTTTGGTGACTTAAATAACAAAAATTAAATGTGAGTCAAATTAGATGGACAAGTAATGTAACTCTACGCATAACATAGGTACATAATTTGGTTTTTACAAAAATGGACGTATGCAATCCAGGGACGGTTGATTTAACAAAATTATTAATTAAACCTTAAATGCTTAAACTGTTTTTGGCCAAATTCAGCTCTTGGTTCGTGTAATTACCTATTTTGATTGGATCTACCAAATTTGTAAGATCAAACCGATTGGTTCAAACTAAATCTATAACCAATAAAAAAAAAATTGTATCTAACTTTACAAAAATTGTAGTAATTTATTTTTATATTATAAATTCAATAGTTTGTTTATCTTCATATTTTAGAAAAAATATACTATTTTATTTTCGTTAACTTTTTCATTGAATATCACAAAAAAGATAAACAGAAACTAACAAATTATATCTTATTTTAATCGTCTTATTGGTAGGGGTTAGCATTTTCAGTTCAATTAATCGAATCGAATTGAAAATACCAAACAAAAAAAAAAAGCGATCCTTAAAAGATGGAATCGAAAAACGAACCGCAAAGGGAAAAACTGAATAGCAGCTGAACTGAATATTTTGGTTCAATTTCAGTTTGATTCGGTTATAAACCGAATTTTACATTGCCAAATGGTTAGACGCAGAAGAAGGCAAAACACAAAAAGAATAACAAAAGCTAATGCAATTTATCATCCCTTCAAATTCAACACCATAACTGGAGGAAGGAACAATGTAAATGCAATAAAAATGAAGAATACTCCAGCAGCAAGAAGCACGCCAAAATACATGAGAGATTTTCTAGAAGGAACATTACTGTTGGTAGACTAAAAATTGCCAGGCAAGTATCTTTCTCCTTGTGAAACCCTTAACAAAAAAAATTGGTTCAAATTAAAAATTAAAGGAAATTACTCTGACCAAGCCTCTAAGAAATAAATTGGCAGGCCTCTTCGAAAAAGTGAAAAATAAAATTTGCAACAAATGGCAAAATCTTATATTCCAATTTTCCAAGCTCCATAGTCGCAATGAATCAATTCCAAAAATACGCTGTTATTACAAGATGTAAGGCAGATTCTTGATATCAAAGTATCCAGTTTGAGAAAACCCATAAACCTTAACACATAAATCAACTTTAGCTCGTACTCATGGTAAGATTAATCCTGTAATTAACTAGGATTTCGTGGCCATTGGAGTAAGAAGAGAATAATTGAAGGGTATCGATTGCTTAGGCTAGTTAGAAATAGTCAAGAAATAATTGCGTATTGGCTTGTTGTGATTTGGGGTTGAGGCGCTGACGCTGGGTGGTTATGGTGGTGGTGCCGGTGGCTTCAATGAGATGTTGTAGGCAACTTGAAAGAGACGAAGAGATGAGGGAGAGAATAAAGAGGAGAAGCGGCGGCACAGAAATAACAAAACAAAGAATGGGTGGTTTTTTAACATAAAATGAGGAAGACAAGAGTTTTTATATCAAGGGTTCGATTTTAGTTCGGTTTGATTTTCAGACACTCAAAATCGAATACCAAACTAAATTAATCAGTTTTTATACTTTCTCAATTGCAGATCGAACCGAACTATTCGGTTAATCGATTTTTGGTTTAGTATCGGGTTTTTTTTTCTCACCCCTACTTATCATTTAGTCTTTACAATTATAATATTAGTTTTGACTGAAACAACACATATTTGATGGAAAAACTTTAAACCCAATTAGTTTAAAGTGATATTGTCACCCATTTTTAAACCTCTTTCTTTTACAAATCGAAGCCACTCTCCATGAAGAACAACAGGTTGTATTGTATCAAGCTTATTTGAAAATTCTATATTCGACCATGGCTAACATTTGCTTGAAAGATCATTGAAAATTCACCTTCAGAAAGTTGAGAAACCCACAAATAATCATTTGGAATTTCAAGTTGAACTGAAATATCTCTATC
>CATIWJ010156288.1:0-35565 GCA_949640765.1 Croton laevigatus | reverse complement strand
TTTTTTGTGTTCTTTGATAAAGCAAAGTTGAAGAAAGAGATTGCGGTGGCTTTTTGCAGAATTCAAATGGTGCTTTTTGATTTTATTTCTGTGTTTTGCTTGATTTCTTTTAATTTTGTGTGGGAAGAAGAAGGTTCATGAGGAAGAAGAAGGAAAAATTTCCATTTCGGTCCTCTATCTTTTACCAAGGAAGAAGATGATGCCCGTAAAATTACATTTCGATCCTTCAACCGTTATTTTAACAGAAAAAATAGACAGAAGGAGGAAATTGTTAACGGAAATATAACATAGGGATTTTTTTGTTGGAAAAAAAAAAGATAGGGAGATTTTTGTATATTTAGCATAAACATAGGGAGTTTTTTTCGATTATCCCTTTTTTTTTTCTTCTAACAAACATATTAATTTCATTAATTGATTTTGAGGTACAAACATATATAGCTTGAAAGACAAAATACAAGACCTAGTACAACTATTCATCAATATTCAATATGAACAATACAAAAGATATAAGAAATTTTTGAATCTCCACACTATTTGATGTTTGCTATTGAAATGATATTCTTGAAATCTACTTAAAAAGCAGCCCCGCAATAAAGGAAAATTCTGAAAAATTTCAGCCACTAAACTACGGTGCAGCCTCACCTCAAGGCCTGAAACTCCACTTGAAACTCCATTGAGCCAAAAATAAGAATATCAATGCCTCAGACCCACAAAAAAAGTTAAAAATACCAAAAAGAGATATGAAACTTACAAGAACATTTTATCATATGCATATTTTGAAAGGATTTATCATGCATAATCACATGAAACCTAAAAGCATATTTTGAAAAATCTAGGGATCTATGAAAACAGAAAGACAAAACTCAGGTACCCAGTAACGCCCTTTACTTTTAATTTGTGAATATTTGTTATTCTTGGTCGAACATTTGACTTAATTCTCTATAGCTTTGCATTAGAGATGACCAAACTCTCGTGACAGATAATAAAGAAACCAAAAACACAATTTAGATGTGAATGAGTGTTATTCACTGCTGCTATTAAGGCAAAAATTCAACAGAGGTAAGGATGTAACTCGTTGTCTAATCTATTCAGTGGAAGAATAAAATGAAACAATTCAGATACAAATATGTAAGTAAATTTGGTAATAAAAGTTACTTGACGCTGCCTTGATCAATGATAATAGTATTGATACATGGAAGGAAGGGCAGCTACCAAACCAGCAGCCGCCACATTTTGCTACCAACTCTTTGCTGCTGTTCCATCCTTCCAATCTGTACAATTCCACAGCAGGCACCATCAACGCAGCCCTATTTCTATTTCGACATTTTCAGAATCAAAATGCCTACCCAACTGTTATGTCCATATGTCTGTAACTTTAACAGTGACCATGTCGCTCAAATAACAGAGAAACAGATCAACTTCTAATTATGTCAAAAAAATTTCTTGAAAGAAAAATGCATATTGATTCCACAGCTGAGATCTATGTACAAGTCACAAATGCCTCTAGCATTCGAATATTTGAACAAATTCTGTACCATCCTACCCTTTTCTATACACAAGTTTCAGGGCATGTACTCTTTACTTCCCCTTCAAAAGGAAAAACAACTGGAAGAAAGAACATCTGAGTACATACTCCTCCTTGGATGTTATTCCAATCTACATTCAAAATGTCCAACCACCTTAGATGTGCATTACCTCCACTTTAAGGCACGCTCTCAATGACAACCAATACATAAGAGTGCGTGCTTCAATAGAAATACGATGTTACATGAATCAGGAATAGTCCTGTAGAGCCTATATCAAAAAACAACGTCCACATGGACTTCTGCCTCCATCTCAAATTAATGGCACCACATATGCTAATAATCACCCATTCCTGTAGCAGATTTGGTTCCTGGAATTCATATACATCTAGCATCCATGCAATAAACTCAGCAACGGATGAAGTTCAATTAAGACCATGTTACTGCACGCAACAGAGTATTTTCTTACCTTCAGAAATCAAACCTCTATGATGGTGGATTAAAGGGTAAGATTCTTGTGCCTCAAGGCATCCAACCCCCATCACGAAATCGAGGAATCCGTCCAAATAAAACAGATCGTTTTTGCAAAACCAACCATCTTTGCTGCTCCAGTCCAGTCCAACCATCCAGCATCAACAGAACACTGCCAGTTTGTTTCAGGTCCCGTTTAGCAAAAGCAATCAGCACAAGGACTTGCAGCTGGGCACTTCGTCTTTCAGTATCTGTTTAGCAGATACAATCAGCATAAGACACCAAGTTGCCGAGAAACTCCTGCCTCCTGGAACTAAGAGACATCCTCATTAATCAATAATGAAATCAATTACACAAAAAGCTACCTTAACTACCAAAAGAATTAGTGGACAACTACCAAGAAAACTAGGAATCTCTTTTGCCCACGATCCCAGATGAACTCTGCTTCTTCTGTATACCATATTGCCAGGCATCTCTTGATTTGTCGCCTGCTTGATCAAAATCATCCAATGAACTGTCCAGTAGTGGCTTAAAGGATCTATAATGACCATTCCTAGAAATCATAGATGCACCTGAGCTATCATCATCTTCTGATGGTGTTCCTGACCTGGACTCCATGTGCACATCCGTAGATCTATGTCTTGGTCCACTTAACCTCGAACCCCTTGTATTGGAGGAACCTTTGCCTTGCAATCCCTTAGAGACTAAGAACTCTTTGGGTAAAGAGTCCATGTCCATATAGCAGTTCCTGGCTTTAGCATCAGTAATCAATGCAGCCCAGTCATCCGATTTAATGAGAGAATTTGCATTGCCCATAACCTGTTCAGACACACAGCTTAAATTTAGGTAAAAACGAATCTACTTCTCAGCAGTTGGGATAAGTCTGAGAGGCGGGCAGGATAAGTGGAGATGTAATAATGCAATCAACAATTCATAACAAAAATAAAAAGCCTAAAAAGTACAGAAGAATACCCATAATGCCCTTCTTGCGCGAGTAAGAGCAACATTCATCCGACGAATGTCAGCAACAAAGCCAACACCATGATTTGAAGCACGTACACAAGACATAATAATTACATCTCGTTCCTGGCCTTGAAAAGCATCTACAGTGTTGATATAGATATCTTTCCCTTCTTCTGACTTTAAAATTGAAGAAAATTCATGCTGAAGGCACTTCAATTGCAGCTTATACGGTGTGATTATGCCAACTGTGACTCTCCCTAGACCTGAAGATTTCAGTGTCTTCTGAAGATATTCATACAACTGAAGACAAAATTGTGCTTCGTGTATGTTTTGATAAGATACAGATCCGCCTCTATGGGACTCTCTCCCATAAGTAACATCATAAAATACGTAAGGTCTAAGTAAAGGATCCTTATAGTATATTTCATCAGTTAACTTGACAACACTTTCACTGTCAGTAAGGCGACCTTGGTAGAAGTACCGTGAAGGAAAATCTCTGATTTGAGGATGCATCCGATACTGTACAGATAATAACATAGTTGGGCATCCTGCTTGTTGAAATCTTTCAAAAAGACTCCTGCTATACAACAAGGTTCCAGCTGCCTTGCTGATAACTGTTGCAGGAAGTTGCTGTGGATCCCCCACAAGAACACAGCGTGGAGCTCCAAGGGCCAGGGGAGGGAGAACAGCTACTTCACTGGCTTGTGCAGCCTCATCAATAACTACCATATCGAAACCATGAGTAAGACGAGAGAACAACTTGCGACCACTGCTTGAGACGGTGGTGAACACTATCTCAGCCTCATTGGCAAAACTTGCCTCCAGATTTGCACGTGCTTCCTCCAGGTTGAAGTTGCTGCCACCACGGAACCGGGATTCTAATATAAGAAGGCGAGAAATTTCAACTAGAACTTTATCTCTATTTTCAACAGCCGCTGCGAGGTTCTGCAGCAATGCATCTCGGTTCTGGTCCCGAGCCATAAGAACATCAGGATCAACACCAACAGATCCTTGGGATCGACCATCAACAGCTGCAGCATTAAGTCTGTTTTGAAGATCTGCTATTTGTGCAGAGAAATAAGCTTCCTGACCTCTTAAATCTTGCATCCACTTTGAGACTTCCTCACGGCTCTTGATTAACAGTTGTTCAGTTCTTCTCTCAACAGAAACTGCTTGGGCAGCCCGTGATTGTGAGTCAACACCAACTCTAGCCACATCTGGTCGATAAACTTTCATCTCCCCATCAATAAATCCACGATCAAGAACACGTGAAAGAAGCTCGTCAGTAGCAGCATTAGAAGGAGCACAAACCAACATTCTTGGCTTTGGACAGAGCTTTGAGAGAGAACGGAACAGATTCTGGTCCATATTATGAAGAACTTCATCAATTGAACCTGTTGCTATGCTGTCAGAAGAATTGCTCTCATTGGCTTGCTTGTAACTCTGGGGGGCTAGTTTCTTAAGTAATGAGGTATAGTAGTGCTGATATTGAACTAAATGGATCACATTTAGCATTCCCCACACCGTGTGTGTCTTACCTGTTCCAGGAGGCCCTTGAACAAGAGTAAAGGGCCATGGATCCTGCCTCTTTGTCATACCACTGCTTGTGCCAGCAGCTGTATGCATTGCAGCCCATTGGATGGCTGACAGCTGGGGTCCATTGAAGGTCCTATGCAAATGGTCAACAAAATTCTGGGTAAAGCATTCAGGCATTGCAGGGGTCTGTTGCTCATATTTTGGGAAGTGGTCAGGACTTGGCTTTAAAATTGCAGTTTGCATCTACCATGCCAGAAAATAGAGCTCTTAGATTCCTCACAACATGAATTTATGGACAGCACTTGAAGTGCCACTTGAAAGAAAATTTAGGTCTCACCTGGGAATTGAGACGGCAAAATGCATGCAATGCCACATATTCTCGCTGAGTAGTCGCAAGAGAACCGAGCACAGTTAGATACCATGTGCCTCTGGGCTGGAGTTTCCGCAGAATATGATCTTCATCAACCTTGCTGTTAACAATAAAATGATGAACACAAACATTTAAGTGAAAGAGAAAAATATGATGACTACTTAATTAGTGAGAAAATAGATACTAATAGCAACCAACAATGTTCACAGAGGAATTATAGTTTATGAACCTGTGAGAGTCATATGAATCACCCACAAAAAAATGAAGTATTGCACCAGGAGGATCACGGGTATCCAAAGGGATATGCCGTCTAACAGTACCAGCCACGCGTCCATTGATCTCAGGTTCATCTTCTTCAATGGAGAAGTTGCTCCTCTTGGATCTGACTGCTTGACATTATGAGAATTAATATTTTTAAACATAAAGCAAATAAAAGTTAAGTCCATTGGACATATCAAAAATATATGTATACTATAGCAAACCTGTTCCAGGCCTAGGGGCTGAAAGAACTGCAACATCACCCTCCTTGAATGTCCATTTGCACTCATTTACAGGAAGGACTATCGCATCATACCATCCTACACTCACAATAGAAAATTTCAACCAGTCAACAAAACCAACAGAAAATAAACCAATATGTTATAAGTATACAATTTACGTACCTCTTTCCCGCCTATCAATGGTCTTTACACGGACCATTACATGTGAATTTGTCTCAGCCAACTCTTCCCACGTGCTATAAAGTTGAGCTCGGCATTCTTCAAAAAGTAAAGGCTCAAATACTCGGACATACTCTTCAACAGATTCAAACCGCCCAGGAACACATTGAAGCTCAGAATCCTCTGATTCACAGTGACATTATCAGATCAGATTCAGGTGAAAAATGTAATCAAATAGGGATAGGAATATAAGGAATGAGCTCTCGAGCAGATAAATAAATGAAAAAATCTTAAACTGCCATAAAAAAAATGACACCAACCAACAAAGCCATCTAACAAAAACAAGACTAAGGCATGCAAGCAAATGGTGGTAGAACCTCAAATAACCTAGACGTTAGTAGCAAAGCCAAAAGAACACACTATGGTCACATCCTAAGAACCATATGAAAGGGCCATCAAGCCTCTTCTAAACTTCTCTGCTTTTATGCTACCAAAGGAAAATGTGAAGCTTTATGCATGTATGTAGCACAAAAGAAATCTACTATTACTAATCCATGGCACAGAATTAGAGAAACCAACGAAAATTTGAACAATAATATTACAATCACAAGCTCATTTTTGTGGTTCAATTAATCTTCCATCCAAGGGGCTCTTCAGACGGTTGGATGCCGCCCACCGCAGGTAGCTGTGGAATCTCCTCTGCTATGCGTTTGCCTGAGCAATACAAATATCAGGTTTTACTTATTGAAGGACAAGCCAAAAACTGTAACTGACCCACAATACCCTATCTGATGGGAAGGGGAACGAGGAGTCAATGTTTAATGGCAACCAATGTCCCATGTTGAAACTTTAATAGCCCTAGGATTTCAATGAACTGGTTAACAGCCATGCTGGTAGTATTTCTACCATGTAGTCTACTATTGTGGATCCCCTAGTCATTCCCCTCTCTTAAATTTGAAAGAGGCATGCGGTGTAAGTTGAAGTACTTACTTTCTTAACTCTTACTTCTGAATACCTCCTTTGATGAAGAGGGAAAAAAAAAAAGACAGTGACAACAGCCAAAAAGTCACTTTTTTCAGAACATATTGTAATCACTGCAAACACATAGACATGCACATTTTAATCTTAATACCTGGGTGATGCCAAAACTTCTCGTTCGTCACCTCTCGTATGAGACGTTCCACTGATGTATCTTGATATGGGGTACTGACTACAACTGGCTTCTTGGCAGGAGGGTTTTTCTTGTTTCCCAACTTTGAATCTATGGAACTTTGGCTAGTTAAAGCTGTTTTCCTATTAGAAAACTGTGAGTTCTTTGGTGGCCGCGAATCAGCAGGCTGCTTCCATGAACTCTGTCTTGGAATAGGTGGTAGGTGTCCATCCCCAGAAAAATCAGTATCACTGTTCAGCCTCCTAGGCTTTGACATTTGTCCAGAATTTACATCACCATTACATTCTGTTTTTGGCTGACAATATTCCATTGAAGCACCCCCTTCATTGCCTGATAAATCAATTTGTTTCTGATCCTTAACCATTGGATGGATATTCTTTTCACCAACATTTTCTGTAGATAGAGGGACAGAGCGAACTTCCTTCACAGTACGAATTGTAGATGGCTGCCGTCTAGGTGTTGAAGATTTCATAGGGCCTGCTTGCTTAACTTCATCTATATTGATTAACATGGTCTGTCTATTTCGCTTCTTTCCTAACATAGCCTCTTTATGTTGATCTATTTTCCTTTTCCCCATGTTATTGGCACTCTTAAGTGCATGATTTGCTTCAACACCTTTAACTTCTCTAGCTTTTGGAATTGAAGGAGTTTCTTCTTGAACATCCAAGGATGCATCACCGTTGGAATTGTGTGAATTTCGGATACTGTTACTTTTTAGATCCTTTGAACCCTGATTTGAACCCAATGGAGCACGGGTGCTGTTTTCAACCTTGGTATCATCAGTAATATTTGTATTGCCAGAAAGGTTTTCAGTATTACACTCCATCGCCTCAGTTTTCCCTTGACCTTGCAAAGTTTTGCTAACTTCATGGAGACTATTGCCAGCAGCTGCTTCAACAGAACCTTCTGCATCAGACCACTCCCCTTCTTCTCTTTCTACAGCTCCAGGATCTACACGACTCGAAATTGGTGGTGGTGGTGCTTTTCTGTCATCATCATTACTCAACTTTACTGCTGACGCAGACTTGGGATTCTGATCCCCTGCCCCCTTCAGATCAGAACCAGCTTCTGAGCCATGTGAAATTTTTGGACGAACAAAAGGCTGAAAACCCGACACAGAAGATGCATGTGAGAAAGCATTGTGACTTTTTATTCCATGTGGAACTTCTGATGCTGCAAACAAGTTAGAAGGGTTGGGATTTACAGAGGGAAGAGCCTTCTGCGGCTGCAAGCAGACAGCACGTTCAGTCACCTCGTCATCCTCGGCAGGGGGTTCATTAAGATCAAACAGCAGCCTTCCACGGGAACCCATATCATATGTAAATGCATGCAAACAAAATTGTTTACCCAACTGTATGTAATTATCTGTATTTGTGTTTTCTTCTTAGCAAGAAATATCAACCTTAAAGACATAAAAGACTTCTCCAACAAATTAATGAATAGATTTCAACAAGCATTTTTACATCTGCAAGTAAAGGCCAGAAAAGCAATATATTAATGAAGACACACAGAAAATGAAAGAGGTTGATGTTTGACTAGCATGTTGAGAGCAGCAGGGTCACAAAAACATCAATTCAATTAAGTAGCTAGAAAAAATAGAAAGGACTTGGCAAATTTACCAGAAAGCTTGCATGGTGTGATTAACACTACGATTTTCACAATCTCGAATCAACCATCATTTCTAAGAAAATTCAGAAAAAAAAAAACAAAAATAAATATTTACATTGTCACAGTTTAACATATTAGATGACATTCACATTGCTTACCAACGCCCAACACTAGGAAGACCTGATAAAACTAATGAGCACAAAAACAAGTTCAATTAACAACCACCACCCCCCCCCCCCCCCCCCCCCCCAGATCAATAAAATCCCTACATTCACCTACAAATGCAATCTATAAAAAACTACATATCAATGTCACCCAAAAACGACTGAGATAATACCACACCACACCCTTCATTGAACCATCTAAACCCAAAATGATATGAACCAGATCGACACCACCTATTTTCAATCAAAGAAAACCAATCTCAAATCACAAAATCCCTAATAAGATAATTCTAAGGAATTTCTAGGGTTTGAATTACCAAACAACTTATCAAAAAATATTAATCCCACTAATCTCTCTACAAAACACAGCAAAAAAAAGCAATCAATCATTACTCTTCAATATACTAAACCTTCACCAAATCAGTCCTTGTTCCTCGTTGTCTAGTCTCTCGCATTAATACCAGAGTCTACCACTCGATTCACTACTTTCCCCTAATCCTCGATGTTTCTTGCTCCAATTCGAATTTCAAAATAATAAAAAAAAATATAAATATAAATATAAATAAAACTCGATAAAATAAATAAAAATATTCTAAATAAAAATCTGATAATTGTATTGGAGAGAGGAATTTGTTACCTGTACTTGGATCTTTTAGAGAGACATTCAGTAGGGAGAGAGGCTCTGAGATTGAGAAAGCAGATGCAAATATGATGGGAGAGAGGGTGTGGTTACGGGTTTATATAGGAAATAACGAGCCACGCTCACCGGCCCTTCTTTACTCCGTTCACCGTTAAATAATTCACGGCCGTATTTCTTTTTTTTTTCCATTATTTTATTTATCCTCCCAAGGCTATCGTATTCACCAAAACGCCCTTGCTTTTTTCCATATTTACCTTTTGTGTACCGTGCGTGTTTGAATTGACTATTAACAATGGGCAGGAAAGGGTTTTTATTCAAATAAGACGATAGGATAATTTTGGAATTTTATTGATTAATAAAATCATACAATAATTAGGTGTTTTGACTTGCGTGTATCACACTCGCAATGAAGTATTCTTTAGCTCGAGGAAGTGATTATAGATTCACGTCCGATGTGGTAAGAAGGTGGTCCAGATGCATTGCCACGTAGATATCAATACACTAATTAATAAGTTTGATAGGCCAGAAATTTTTTTGCTTTTGGATTAAAAGTTTTTATTTTCAAAAATTTTATTGAAAAAATTTTATTGAAAACTATAATTTATGAAAACTCTTTTATTAATGATAAATGCTAATTAAAATTACGCCAAAATTGAAAATTTTATATTTATTTGTAATTAATTGTTTGCTATAGATACAAATACTAATTAAGTTTATTTATTTATTTATTCTTTATTTAACTGTTTGAGGATTATATGAAAACTATCCCAACCAATGTTAAATAGAAAGGTTAATTTGAAACTTTAATTTAATTAAATTCATTATTAAAAATTTAAAATTTAATTTTATTATTAGAATGATCTATTATGGCCTATCCAATGATATCACCCTTAATTTTTCACCTATTCTCAATTTCATCCTAAATTCAATTTTTTACCATATTCACTCTCAATTAATTAGATATTAACCAATTGCACCTTTAAATTCAAATTTTTGTCTAAAATTGAAGATGTGGACAAATCGAAAGACTAGTTGCAATATTTGCCATCAAATCAAACGCTTACTAGTCTGTTCATTTGCCACGTTCGACGAGTAAGTGGGTTCTTTGCTAATGTAGATTTTTCACATTAGAAAAATTTGAAAAAAATAATAAACTAAAGACCTACCGCCCCTTCTTTTCCCTCTTTTTCTCCTCTTTCTTCTTTTCTTCCATGGCCACCACCCACCACCAAACCCGTTTTTCGTTCACTTTCAAGGCACCAAACAGAAGGTGGCAACTGAAAATGACCCATCGGACCTTAACCTCTGCCACTAGACTCGCACAAAGCCAGTGCCACCGTCCACCTTGCTTACCCATGGTAGCTTAACCTTTCTGTTCACCACCAATGTTTCAAACTCCACCTGCTAGAAAGCTGCTGCCAACTGCTTTACCAGACCCATTCTTCCAGTCAAAAATCACTCTTAACTTCGACAAAAAAAACCATACAGCTCCTACCACAAATCATCAAACCTCCATCCCCTTCAATTCTGTTTGAAGCTTCTATGGATTTCATCGCCGATCTTTTACTGAACCACATGCGCAGACTTTACTGATCCAGTAGCCACACATTGAAGTGATACACCATCATTCAACTATTCGGTTCATCATCATCACCATAATTAATAATGTAGTCGATTTTCATAAATCGGGACACCTGAATGGCAAATGTCCTTTTAGAATTACATAACCCATCAATTCCACTCCATGTTCTAATTTCTTAACACTATTTCTGAACTATTTTGTATTTGATGGATTGATAATTTTTTTCCCGTTTGAGTTAGATTAGTTCACAGTTCTACAAAAACAGTGGTTTTGTATTGTCTTGTGAGAAAATTTCTTGTTGCTTTTACATTTGATGCTACTATTGCTAGAAGGTTAAAATGGGTTTGGTGGTGGTGGCGACCATGGAATAAAAGAAGAATGAAGAGAAGAAGAGAAAGGACGGTAGGTCTTTAGGCTTTTTTTTTTTTTTTTAAATTCTGCTATGGAAAATCCACATCAATAAATAGGAGTGTACAACGGTTGGGTTCGGGTTAATCCGAATCGAACTCTACCAACCCGAACCAACCCTATATATGTTTTGGGCCCCAATCCAAACAGCCCAAAATTTTCGAAGCTCGACGTTATTAAAGGAAACATAATATTAAATCGTCCATCGGTCGGGTTCAAGATAACCCGAACCAAACCCGACAACCCATACTCAAAAATACCCCCATTTACCAACCCTAATAACCTGCATAACCTGAACTGATCACCTCGGGTCGGATTAGGTTATTCGAGTCAGTCCTCTTTTAACACACCCCTATCAATAAAGAATCCACTTATTTGTCCAGCGTGGCAAGTGAACAGGCTAGTAAGCATCTGACTTAGCGACAAATATCAAAATTGTCCTTCGATTTGTCCAAATCTTTTGTTTTCATATTAAAATTTGAATTATAATTAATCTCTAATTAGTTTAAGATGAGGATGAGAATGGCAAAAAGTTGGATATGGGGTGAAAATAGAAATAAGGGAAAAGTTAAGGGTGATATCATTTCATGGGCCGATTTATTATTGTGCTAGATGGCTATGGTTAGAGGTTTAGCATACACGTGTTAAGTGAAGAGAAAAGTTTTGGCATATTTCATGAATTTCGAAGGTGCAGAGGGGTAATACTGGACTTGAAAGAAAAAAGAGACGGTATAGTTCACGTGCGTAGGAGAATACAACAACCTACAATACTACTATATTAGGGCAGATGCAAAAAAGTGACCAGGAATTTACAATATTGCCATTATAAATGGTCCATTGGAATGTGGAATACGCGCGCGAGTGATGCTTTGTTGGGAGAAAAAAAAAAGGATTTCACAAATGGGAATAAAGAGCAATGGATGTCGAGTTTCCTATTCCATTTAGTAAATCGCCTTGTCCTAAAGCATGGGTTATGACCTAATCATGAAAAAGGAATTTGGGCAAATATGCATGCTATGATGATGGTGTTTTTACATTTTTTTTTTAAATTATGCTTCTCTAAATTAATCAAAACATTGAAAATGTTATTTAATTAAATTGATAAATTAAATCTGTAAGTTTTGCTTGAAAATTAATATTATAAGTTTTTTGAATTATGTAAACATATAACGAGACTTGCAAAGTTTTTATTTTATTTGCGTCTGTTTAACTTTAGCTACTTGCGGTAAGTACTAATTAGTTTGGATAAATTATGGGTAGCGCTATTTACATATTGTTAGATCAATCCCTATTTTATAATTTTGAACTGCTTTATTACCTCTTTGCCTTGATTACAATTTAACATATCATTACCCTAAATCAAGAATTAATCACAAAATACACTTTTTTTTAAAAAAAAAAAAAACCTCAAAACAATGACTTTCTACTTGCTAATCGAAGCCAGATGTAACAAAACTGAAAAGGATAACTACAAAGTTTGAAGTAATTTATGGTTAGAACCCAGAAGGTGTCTTTAATTTTTTTCATTATTTAAGAAACTATAATGTTAAGAACTCATATGCATGCTTTGGAACCGTCGGATTTCGGCATGGAGTGTCTTCATTGTTATGAAGATTGCTATAACCTTCCCGTCGTCCATTAGAGTCCTTTTTCTTCAATAAACCACCTCATACAATTTTCCTCCTACAATTTGATACATCAGTTCATAACTTAAAACAATTATATTGAGCAAATGATTTACCAAACTCTCATATCTAAAAAATTGTGAATTTGTATATTAATATTTTGTCATTGATACATGTTTAATTGTTTATATTGAAAAAAGAGTATAAACTCTGAAATTTAAATTTGATATAAAAATTCATAAATTAAGGAAAATGAATTAGGAGAATAGATATTCAGCATTTTCTTCATCTGTTGATGTTTATGAACAAAGTTTACATGCTATTGAATTATGGCTCCTATTGTATAGGCTTTTTCTTTATGGATTTGAAACTTAGCACTTGACTTGGGATTTTTCCTCTCTTTTTAGCTTTTCCGAACGTGTAATTGTTAATGGTGGATTTGCTGGTCAATTTAGAAAATAAAGAGATGGAAATGAAATTAATCAAGCAAAAAAAATAAGGAAGATGTTTACAAGTACTGGTCTAAAAGAGAGAAATAGGTGGCGGTGGATTTAGATTAAAAGTAGGTTGAGTTTTAGTTAAGGCAATGAGGGTAATTTGGTAAGTCCAAAATTATAAAATAGGAAGGAATTACTTTAGCATTAATAAATTCTGCTATGAAAATAACATTATTTTCTAAATTATTTGACATAATATTTTTGTTTGTGTTTTATTTTGGTAGTAGTTGTTGAAATAAAATATATGTTTAATTTTAGTAGTAGATAGATGTTGCAAGATTAAGAGAATGGAAATTTACAAAAAACTCCATATGTTTTACCCATATCTACATTTTTCTCTCTGTCTTTTTTTTTTTTTTTTGATAAAAAAATCCATATTTTATAATTTCGTTGACAATAAAGTCATTTTGTTCATTTTTTCTGTTAAAATAACTTTTAAATGATCAAAATATAATTTTACGGGACCTTTTGAAAAAATTCAAGAAATGAGGGACTACAATAAAATTTTACGTATTGATCATCTTCTTCTTCCCTTTTCTCTCGTTCGTTTTGAGCCGCTGCCGTCGCCATGACAGTGGTTGTGCTTGCCGAAACTCGTCGTTAACGAGCTGGAATCACTTCAGAAAGATGGTTTTCGACTGGGAACCAACCGAAAAATGACTGAATCTTGGTTGGAACTCGACGGATAGTCGAGGTAAACTGTTTTGCATGGGTAGCAATCCAGATCTTCGACTGAAATTTTCATTGGCTTCCGGTGATCTGATGGATGGTCTAAGGTTATCGAAGGACTCACTGGCGTGAGAGCTTTCGATCGGTACTCTCAGATCGCAAGTTGGTCACTTATGGCGGAGGACGCGACGGCCGTATCGAATACCCAAAATCGAAAATTGAAAATCAAAAATCAATTCATTTTTTCAACCTTTGTTTCGATTGAGAGTAGTGACAATAAGAGAATCGAAAATCAGTTCTTCATCATCGATCTGAACAAAAGAGATTTTGTGAAACAAATTGCTTGTGGGTTGAAGAGAACATGGCGGTGTCGGCAACTCAAAACGGACGAGAGAAAAGGGTTAAAGAAGATGAACAGTGCGTAAAATTTCATTGTAGTCCCTCATTTCTTGAGTTTTTTCAAAAAGTCCCATAAAATTATATTTTAGTCCTTTAAAAGTTATTTTAATAGAAAAAATAAACAGAATAACTTTATTGTCAACGGAATTATAAAGCATGAATTTTTTTGTCTGAAAAAAAAAAGGACAGGGAGGAAAATATAAATATAGGTAAAACATAGGAAAATTTTTGTAAATTTCCCTTAAGAGAATGAAATAGAAGAAAAATAAATATCAAATAACGAAAAAACCGAACAAAGTACAGTGAAATTAAAGAGCGGACAAAGAAAATAAAAGCATGTGATAGAGAAAACCAAAGAGAGAATAATGAAAGGAATATAGCATTTTATATTTAGAGTGAAAATAGAAAACACAATCCAATAAGTATTTACAATTATAATTGAATTGAGAATCGAATTGAGTACCGAAACACGAATACTTGAATATGTTGGAAATTTTGGTGTGTTTAGTCAATTTTGAGCATAATAATTTATGGAAAAAATTGTGTTTTGAATAACTTGAAATGTGTCAACGTATTCTTCGCAATGAGAGCATTCCAACGGTATATTATATGCTCAAAACGGATTTAAGGTGAATGAGAAATTGAAGCTCGAAGTGAGCTTGAGACAAATGTTTAAATGGGTTGAAATGAACCAAATCCCACATTGCTTAGGAATGGGGATGTTGGTGTGGTTTATAATGAATTATCATTTTGTGGAATGTAACATTATAAACATAAGTTATACACTCTCGCGCACGGAGGCGCTTGGGGGGGTGCAAATCTCGGTTCGGTCTAGCAAGTTCCATGGCGTACCCGTACATCGTACGCATCGTGAATGCCGAACAGAATGGGCTTGCTACGAGCCCAGCCCATTTTTCACTGTCCATACATTTTGCAGTGTTTTAATTCCATACGAATTGAAACTTTATCACCTTATCTCTTATCCGTTCAGTTGTTGTAATCTGATTCAAAGACTGAATCTGAATCCGACTTAAACACATCCAGACCTCCATTTTATCTCTCCACAGACTGCCTATATAAAGAGGTGATGGCTTCTATTTTCTCGAGATAGAAGAGAGTTCCAATTTTCCATCAACTAAAAATTCCGAATTTATTCATCAAAATTCGAATTTTCCTTCTTTATTTTTCGTTTGGGCAGTCTCTAGATCTAGGGTCCGGTGATAAGCTCTGCTCGCGGTTGTGTTCACCTACGCTCGCTGTTGTATCCTGGGAGACAGTTGTCTAGTACGGACAAATCTCGTCTTAAGGAGACTGTTCATACAGGCCTCAGCTTTTCTGTATCTCTATCTCCTTCATCGGTGTTAAGGTTTTTTGTTCATTGATTTTCGTTTATGTTTAATTATTTATTAATTATATTATTGCTGCAATTTCTATTCATATATCTATTGATTCGTTTATTTATTTATATATATGAAACTAACGCGTTTCTAACATAGGATAGGTTATAGTTGATGTAAATAGTCTTGTATTATACGTTTAGAATACTTTTTGCTTTTCTGTTAATTGTGTAATATGTTATCAGAGTAGAGAGAGAAAATCACTTTTTCTTTTTCGTCTTCATATTTCTTCTTCCTCTGTTAGGGCTCTTCTCAATCTTGGTCAATTCTAGATTCTTTGATGATTTTTCGATTCTCAAATTCAAGCAATTAATCAGAAATTGCGTATATTGAATCAAATTCGTCAGGTTCTTAATTTTCTCTTCAAAATGGGCCTTGTAAATTAAACTTTAAAATCTCTTTTAAATCTTTCTTAATAAATAGAATATCTTCAACTCTCTCATAAAGAGAAAAACAAACTCTCCTCAAAAGTGAAAATAATTCCGATTATAAGAAGAACATTACTGAAAAATAAATAAAAAGAATTCTTAAAGGCTAACGCCAGAAAGAATAGTGAGTCAACCTAACAAAAATTTATAAATAAAAAGTTTATAAATAAAGAAACTTTGGAAGAGAAATAAGAGTAAGGGTATGGGAAATTAGAATATTTTAAATCCACGAATATTGATTATAAAATATAATTAAATTAATTATATGAATATTGTTATCTTATAAAATATAAAATAAGTCTATTTTTTAGAAAGTTAATTTTAATATCAAATATTTTCAAATTATACTTTACTGAAAATAACTTTTTAATAAATACACATCAGTTAAGAAAATTGGACTAAACGGTACCTAATTTTAATTTAAAAAATCCTACTTCAAAAAAGAAAACTACGCTCTAAGTATTTTGAACATTTAAATTAAATTTAGAAATCAGATTAAATATTATTCCAATTTATTAGTTGAATATTATGTAAAATTCAAAAGAAAAATAAACTACTATAAACGATAAAAGAAAAAAAAATGATATGCGAATTTAAAAAAGGAAAAATTAATTTTACAACCAGTATTTATATAAGAATTTGAAAAGGATGGATCATCAAACTTTATCTATCGTCAGTATTTAGTCAATGTCAATTCATAATGGTTCATCATAGCCAACGAAAAAATTAAAAAAAAAATTGTATTAAAATTACAAGTACATGGTATGATATTTATTAAAATTATACTCATTTTTATTTATTAAAAAAATTTTTAAATTTCGTAGTTGGATTTGTATAAAAGAATATTTCATTTTAAGAAAGTAAGAATGTGTAATTTATGCATAAACTTGTTGTAACATTCTTAATAGATTTAGTATGTCTTAATATACAATTTAGCACCTAACATTTGGCTATTTTTCCAAATAGAATCCTAACATATGCGTGCGTATGCACAATTTAACATCTCACATTTTGATGTGTGCAGAAATGAACACCTCACACTTCCCAAAATTGTGTGTGAAGTGCACTTATAATTTCGGGGTAAAAATGCAATTTTTCAAAAAAACCAAAGTAAGCTTTTACCTTTTTTCCATACATTTTAAAAATTTGTCAATTCCAAACCTTATATTCCGATTTTGGTACTGATTAGAGCAAATAAGTATATCAAATTAAGTACTCAACGAAAACAACCTAGCCATGATTTTATTTTTTCCGTTCGGTCACCGTAACAGCTCAAAAAATGCAACAAAATATTTCAGGTTACAGTATATCTCGTTCCAGCTAACATATAACAAGGACTGTGGTTTAAAAACAAAGCCCATTATGCGTGGAGTTTAAATCCAGTCATGAATCTATTAATCGATCATCGGAGAGCCATGAAATCGATGATTTCAATTTGGACTACCGAGTGTCTTTTAGTGAATTTCCAATGGCCTTTGCACCGTTCAACAACTACTAGTTGATAAACTTTTGGTATCATGAGACTCATTATGATGAGGGCTAGCCAACAATGGTCACAGCTTGTCAATCCATACCTTGTGGTGGCGACAGAGACCGTCCAAATTTTGGTTTGAAAAATTGGCTAAGTGAGGAAGATGACTAATTTCAAACTTTAGGGTTCCATTTAGGAAATCAGTCAAATGTTAGGTGTTAAACTATACATCAAGCCCATTTGATTTCGGTCCAAGGATTCAAATAACGGTAATAGCCGCAATCACGGTCGCATGTAAAGATAACGGTAACGGGCCTATCGTAGTGATAAATAACGGTAACAGCCTGTAAAGTCACAATTTTTTTTTTGAAAAATTATAAAATTTTAGAATTAATATATTTTGAAGGTGTTCATAAAAAAATAAGCATACAATAGTTTAATAAGCATAACTGCAATACAAAAATATTAATTATATTGTCTCAAATAATAATTATACATATACTATTAACTAATGTATTGTTTCACATTATAATCATACACACAATACCATAGAGTTTATAAAAAGTACAAAAAAAATATAAATATTGAATAGATAACATATATAAAATAACATTAATGCCAAAAGGAGTGCCTATGAGATGTAAAAGAAGATACACTTTTATATTCTTGAGAAGGACACATATAGGCTACAAGAGGTGCAAAACAAACTATCTATAAAATTAGAATCGTTAGTATCATATTCAAGAGCATTTAAATGTTGAGGCTGAGCAAATGGTTGACTTGAACTTGATGTATTATAATAACTTGATTCAGAACTACCAAGTTTTTTTTTATTGTTATATAATTGTTAGTTGTCAGTTGATTTTATTTTTACCTTTGGTTATTTTCAGTATTTCCAAATGAACAAAACAAAATCACCAATCTTTTTTTTTTATACAATTCTTTTTCTATTTAAAATGAAATAATATCTTTGTGTAATTTTTAGTATCATATATTCAATATGGAAAAATGAAGCCATCTCATTATATAAAAAGTAAAAAAAGTAAAAATAAATAGTAACGTGCTTTTTAGTTAATTAAATTATTTTTCTTTCAAAATCAAAGAAACTAAATAAATAAATAAAAGAAAACATGTATATAAAGTATAATGTATAGACATACAACTACATGATGTTCAAAATGCATAATGTTTAATAATAATAATAATAATAACTGTTATTTTGCGGTCTATTGCGGTGGGTAACGGCCGTAACGGCTGTTACAGATACAATTTTTAATAACCGTTAAAAAATGATAAATGACATAACGGCTATTTTAAAAACCTTGAAATAACATCCGTTAAGTAATGTAACGGCCGTTATTTAAAACCATGTTTCGGTCTTTAATTTTTTTGACAAATTTTACTTTGGTCCCTAAAACGGTGCCTGTGTTTCATGCAAATGGCGAGTTGTCATTTTGTGAAAAAATGATAACGTGTTATGTCAAATTATGCACACACAAACATTAGTATTTCATTCAAAAAACATCCAAACGTTAGGTGTCAATTTATATAGTAAGCCAATTTAGTATCAACAAATTAACTATAAACTATAAATTATGTTAATTTTTTCGTTCACTCTAATATAAGGGTATTATGAATAATTTATTCATAATTTTTGACGGACTTTTGAAAATGAATTTTTTCCCCATTCTCTAAACATAGAAATTGAGGGAGTAATAGTTTAGATTCGTGTTAAAATATCAAACATGTACTATTTTAACATATGTTAATAGAGTTTAAGATTAAAATTCAAAAAGTAAATATTATGCTTTTTATGGAAAAAAAGAAAGTAAAAGGCTTTGTATTCAATCCCTCATAAATGCACATAACATTGATCAAAGTAAGATTATTCTCTTAAAACTTTTGACTGCTTTATCTTACCCAAGGAAGAGATTATTGCTTGAGTAGGTAGTTCTTAAACCAAACCCAACCCAATTAAATTTTCAAATACTAACCCAAAATACTTGCATTTTCATCGTTGACTACCACAATGGCCTTTTCAAGTCAAGATGGGTCACAATGGCTTGAATACAAAGTCCCCGGGTCCCAAGCAACTCACATAGCCAATATCGAAAGGCTTCCATGTACGAAGCTCCTTCAGTGATGCTTTTGATGGAAAAAACACTCGAGAGATTACATAGATAGTTTCATTCCTCTATGGAAACATACAATGCTAGCAATGCTTTAATGTGCAAGATGTTCTCAAACACTATAACTACGATGGCGTAGTAGTGGTATAGATACCTCTTAACCCGAAGTGTGAAGAAGTTCAAGCATTTGGCAAAGATGTTCTAGGATCATTTTAATTGTGCCATGACTTAAATTCTCTTTACCTCGTACTTGGAAGATGTTAGGAGGGAAGAATGAGACTTTAAAGGAATACGTGGCTAAATACCTCAAAGTGACGATACAAGTAAGAGAGTTGAATGTAGGAGTAGCCATTCAAGCCATGATAGACCATTACAACTATGTTTTCTCACAAAAACATAGCATTGAAGCAGCCTGCAAACTTCACAAAGCTTATGGTAAGGGCAAACAAATATGTACACCAAAGCGAGACGATAAAGTTCAAGTTTTTTATAAAGAAAAATACCCCAAAAGCAGGGAGTGGAAGCTAGTAGGTGATAAAAGTGGAATACAAATAGCCTAGAGAGTCGTCCTATAAACAATATATACTAACCAGATGTCAGACAAATTTGACTAGAGCTTCATTTGGCATTGACGTAGTGAAAGTATTAAGAATAAATTAAATCTATAAATTGTTGATTAATCAAGATTAATTATAGCCTATAGCTTCTAAAATCTATTGATTAAAAAAGAATGCTAAAAATTAGGCATCGAAAACGGAATTTTGAGAAGATAATATTAAGGTTTAAAAATCATCAAAATTGTTCTCCTAAGTTTCAAACATATATATATATATATATATATATATATATATATATATATATATATATATATATATATATATATATATATATATATATATATATATATAGCCAAAATAACAAAACCCTAATCAAACAATAAAAGGAAAGTAAAAACTAAAATAATAGAGTACGGCGAAAATCAAAATTTGTTGTTTTGGAGGCCCGAATGATGGAATTCGGTCCAAAAGTGATGAATGTTATGAGTAAAGCTGATGGGTTTTGATTGTTGGCCTGTTTCTGATGAAATTATGCCTAAAAATCTCCTAAATCATACGGCCCAACTTTGGCCGAAATTACGGTGGCGCAATTATCCCGACTTGCGATCCAACTTTTCCAAGAAATCAATTCCACTTCCATATCCGCATCACAAGCAGAGGTTTTGTGGGTGAAGAAGATGATGGCTGTCGAAACCACTAAAAATAAAACACGATATTTCTAATAAAGACAAAATCTGCAAATAGGGTGAGAAAGGTTGAACCCAATGAACAAATCTTGCTCAAGATTGACTAAAAATAAAACTATAAAACTAAAATTTAAAAGTAAGAAAAGGGGGATTTCTGACGTTAGTGATTAAAATGAAATTAAGATAGCAAAAGAAGTTAAAATTCGAATTCAATAGGAAACAAACTCAACCTAAGGTAATTTGCGGTATAAAGTTTACATGGATTGATCACTGACTCTAGAATAACTCTTTAATTTAACATTGTAAACAAGTTATAACCAAAGGGAACTTCACCCAACCAATCTTTCTTTATTACTACCTCCGTATTTTATGATTCTTTACATTTCTGTTTTATCAATACCAACACAAATCAGCTTTTCACCAATACCAAGACACAAATAATAATAAACAATTACTAATCCTCTAAAACCTTACTTTTTCACCAATACCAATAAAAAAATAATACTAAACAATTACAAAACTTACTATAAATGAAAATGTAAAGAACCATAAAATACACCTAAAAAAGGAAATGTAAAGAACCATAAAATACGGAGGTAGTATTAGGTTATTAAGATACGATCTAATAGTAACACCTAATTAACAAACAACCTTAAGTATGATGAGAGATTTTTAATTTGCCAATTGCATTAAAAATTAGAAAGACCTTGCCTTAATCAACAAAGACTATGAGAATTCATTTAAATTAAACTATGTCTTCACTTAATATAACCCAGAAGCCTGATCACAATCAAGTTATACCAATCGTTACTTGTATCAATTCAACTAAATAATTACAGATTTAGCCTAGATTATTAGCTATGTAAATTTCTATTAATTAAACAATAGGCCCTGTTTGATCAAATAACAGAAAATCACTAAGGATATATTTTTCCAATAAGCCACAGAAAATACATAAATACAATGTAAATTAAAGAGTAGTTAAAGCATGTTAAGATTTCATAATTATAAAAACTTCAAACTTGAATTATCCATTGACTAAAAAGGAAAAGTTAACCATAAATAGCTATGGAAAAACACGTAAAGTTTCTGGAAAATAAAACCTAAAAGCGTAACAAGCTTGAGGGTGTATTAGAATGCTCTTCTAAAGACCTAAATTACACTTATATACTAATAAAAACTAGGGCTCATATTAATATAATAAAATTGGCCAATAAAATAATGTTCAAGTATCTTTCCTAAGCTGATAATTAATCTTAATTCGTCATATAAGGTCATGGGCTCACGGCCCAGATAACTTAAGTTTGTAACAGATACTCTGCTCATTAGTTTGAAAAATTCTTGGATAGACCTGGTCTACCACGTCATTCATGCACCAACCCAATTGCATGATAACACATCAGCAGTTGGTTAGCTAGGATA
The DNA here is from genome assembly GCA_949640765.1 of Croton laevigatus. Classification (NCBI taxonomy): domain Eukaryota; kingdom Viridiplantae; phylum Streptophyta; class Magnoliopsida; order Malpighiales; family Euphorbiaceae; genus Croton; species Croton laevigatus. Next base: position 13,190 of record CATIWJ010156288.1, on the reverse strand, counting down.
ACTATGAGGAAAATAAAATAATAAAAAGATATAACTAACCAACTGCTGATGTGTCATCATGCAATTGAGCTGGTGCATGGATGACGTAGTAGACCAGGTCTACCTAAGAATTTCTCGCATTAGTTTTGCCTAAAAGTAACTCCTGCCAGAGCAAAAAACATTCAAGTATCTTTCAACTTTAACTTCTATACTCCAAAACTCCCTCAATTATGCTTCATATGCTTCCTTTTTATCAAATCCAATTGTCCTTAATCAAAAAAAGAAAAATTAAATTTAAGTGTGGTGAACATCAAATAAGTACAAAATTAGGGACTAAAAACATATTGTATTTGTAAGTTATCAAAGAATATGGAGGCAGAGATACGATACACCAAGAAACTCCCCACATCCCCTTTGGAGCAAAAATGCAACTCACTTTACTATAACATTCATGAGGCTACGAACGTATAATAGATGACTACTACGATTTGAAGAGTGAGATCAGAAGGTTAATCCAACATCGATTCTTAAAGCATTTTATTGTTGGGAGCAAAGACTCCAGGAGGAAGAACAGGCACCAGAGAGACATGGAAGATAGGAGAGATAAAAAAAAAGGAGAGATAATTAGTCTTGGTCTAAGGCCCGAGATGACAGGAATGATAATTAGGGGTGTGGATGATATAATCTATTGATGGTGTGTAAGTCAAATATTCTTATAAAAAAAAGCTTATGAGAATCAAGCTCATTCCGGAGAAGTGTCAGGGCTAGGAAGCATTCCTGAAAATATCCCACAGCTACCAGGTGAAACCCTCTATCACTCTGCCTTTCTACCACTAACAACACGATTGCTCCTATGCTTCTCGTTATTAACATAATTATTTGTTTATTTACTTATTTTTTAAAAGTTGATAAATATTTGATTAAACTAAAAATTAACTTGTTTTTATAATATATCCAAACAACCAACAACCGACTACCATACAAAGGATTAGAAGTTACTAACTCCATATTTTTTAATTCTTTACACCCTAAAAATATAAATATCAAGAAAATCAACTTTTTACCAATACCAATACAGAAATAATAATAAACAATTATTAATTCTTTACAAAACTTACTTTTCACTAATATCAATAAAAAATAGAGCAATGCTACATCTCTCGCGTCTTGATTTCGAGATATACAGAAGCACGTTAACGTGTTTCTGTATATCTTGAAATCGAGACGCGAGAGGAAAAGCATTATTCTAAAAAATAATAATAAATAATTATAAAATTTATTATAAATAAAAATATAAAAAATTGAAAAATCTACCCAAAAAAAATATAAATAATTGAAAAGATGTTAGTAATAGAAATCAATCAATTTAAAGGAAGGATTAGACGTTAGAAATCAATGGATTAAAGAAACGGGAATTGGAAATTTTCTAGAAAGAAGAAAAAGGAATAGAATTAGGGGGAAAAAAGGATAAGGTAAATAAAATAGTAAGTAAATAAGAATAAACGCACTCTGTTAAAAAAAAAAAAAAAAAAAGAATAAACGCACGTGAAAAATAGAAAGTTGGCACATGGGGTTCGTTAGTCGTACTTGTCGTGAAGAGGTTAAGTAAATGACTGCGACAAACACCCATTCCCGTCACAGAAAGGCACTATTACCCACCATTAAAATCAGCCGCCACTAAAATTTTATAATCTTAATCGAATCGGTTGCACTTGTTTGGAAGACCAGGTGGAGACCACTTCTAAAGTTTAAATAACTGAATTCCAAAATCCCATTATCTAATTCCTCCATTTAAGCCGCTTCTTAAGCTACCTACGCTTATCACTTACTACCATTACCATCATAAAAAACTATCAAAGTTCTCTCCTTTGTTGTTTTCTCCGTGTGAAGCCATGAAGGTTTTCACATGGGTTTCTTCGGTTTTCTTCTTTCTTCTTCTGTTAACCCAAATTTTTAGCTTAGATGGGTTGTCATCGGATTTGTCATCTAGGTTTCTCAGTTATGCCAAAAGACAGGAGCTTGTTGATTGGATGGTGGGTATTAGAAGAAAGATACATGAGAATCCAGAACTGGGTTATGAAGAGATTGAGACTAGTAAGCTTATTAGAGCAGAATTAGATAAAATGGGTATTATGTATAAATACCCAATTGCTGTTACTGGTTTGGTTGGTTTTATTGGAACTGGAGAGCCTCCTTTTGTAGCTATAAGGGCAGACATGGATGCTCTTAATATGCAGGTTTTGATTGATTGATTGATTTGTTTGTTTTTATCCTCTTAACTGATTATTATTATGCTAGGTTGATTTCGTAGTTCTTACCATATGTTTCTTCTCGATTTTCTAATTTAATTTGTGATAGTTTTTCTTGAGTGAGAATTTTAATTAGGGGAGCATCTGAATTTGGCAGGAAATGGTGGAGTGGGAGCACAAGAGTAAAGTTCCTGGAAAGATGCATGCTTGTGGACATGATGGTCATGTCACAATGCTTCTTGGTGCTGCAAAGATCCTTAAAGACCATGAGGAAGAGTTAAAGGTTTGTTACTTTGTTTGACCATTTAGGTTCTTTTCAAAATCCCTTCTGAGCAAATTATTATCTGCAACTCTTTAATTTGTTACGACCAAAATTTGTAATGGGCATTTAAAATGGTAGGTACGAAATTTGGGATGTTATGTTTCTGCAACCTTTTTTTATTTGGTATTCTTCAATGAACACAGTTGAAACTGTGACAGGTAGAAAGGCAAACAGTAATCTATGTTTTGTTGAGATAAGGTTTTGAGTCATTAAAAGGTTTTGCATAAAAAAAAGGTCTAAACCAGAGTCAGTAGATCAAAGTGGAAAAAGTTGTATCGGAGAGGTTTTTTCATTTCAATGAAATTTGTTATTTCTCTTCTCCTGAAAATGAAATCTGCGTATGTTACTATGATGTGCCGATTTCAATCACTCGGATTGAATAGCTTAAATCCACTTTCGTATGTTAAGGAAGTACTTTTTGGGCTATATTTTTTTTTCCTTCCTCTTAATCCTAAATTTATATAATAAGCAACGTAAACTGTGCAATCAATGAAATGGAAAACCAGTTGTGGAGAAGGGGATCTGCAATTGATGACCAAATGTTATTAAAATGGCTGCCATTGAATTAACTTTGCCATTCTTTACATGCAAATAGTGCCCATGTTTGTTGGCATCTGAAGTTAGCTTCTGAAACTAGTAAGCGGATACTCTCTGTCTCTGCTTTTGGTTCAAAAGCTTTGACCTGCTCCTTCTCCTTCTATGCTCAATAAACTAAAGTGAGTTTTAGGAAGCAGGATCAAGAGATGCAGTGTATCTGGTTACTGAAGTTGTCATCCTTTTCTAGATATGCTCGAGTTCCTGATACTGTTCAATTTTTCTTCAATTTATTAGGGTACAGTTCTTCTTGTTTTCCAACCAGCTGAGGAAGGAGGTGGAGGGGCAAAGAAGATGATTGATGAAGGGGCATTAGAGAATGTCAAAGCTATCTTTGGGTTACATATTGACCCTAGGCTACCAGTAGGTCAAGTGGCATCCAGATCTGGTCCTCTACTGGCGGGGAGTGGCTTTTTTGAAGCAGTAATAAGTGGAAAAGGAGGCCATGCTGCAATTCCTCAGCACTCAATTGATCCAATATTGGCAGCTTCTAATGTGATTGTTAGCTTACAACATCTTGTTTCGCGCGAAGCTGATCCACTGGATTCACAGGTATCTTCCATTATATTCGACTTATAGCTTTACTTGTGTTTTACTTTCTTCTCGTATGCGGTAGACAAATTCTGCAGCTGTTTTTTTTTTTACAAATTCTTCTGCTTTTGTTACACATATATAGAACACTCTCTATTCTTCTTCAGCCTTTTTTTTTTTTTTTATGCTTCATTCTTGATTGTTCACTTAGTTACAGTCTTTTTTGGAGATATTCAATTAATTCATGCTCTGTCTCTACACAAAATGAAGCATATCCTAGATCCATCCAGTTCGGTAGCTATATGCGGGAAATTGATTTGTAATTACTTGTATGGCCTTTTATTGTTGTTAATAGACTGGTTCAAGAAACCTTTAGTGAAATCTCCGTGTCAACCTCTGAGTCTCTGCTATTGTAGAGGAAAGCATGACTATAAGAATAGCGCTCCATGACTTTTGCGTACATAATGAGACGGCTTTTAATTTGAGGATTTTCTTCATGAGGATATCAGTATTTTAATTCAGTTGAAAACGTGGGTTGTTAATCTTTTTTATCATCCACTGATTGAGAATGAGAATCTGACAACAAAAGATTTAGTAAATATACTTCTTTTTCCTCTAGCTTTTTTGACTTCTCAGAGTCTTTTGATCAACTTTTTTATCAAAGCACTAAAAATAAATTGTGTCCATCGAAACTTTAGCGCTCCCTTTCCTTTTTTAATGGAGGAGGAAATTCGAGTGCAAATTGATCAAATTGTTGTTGTTTACTGCTTCCACCTAAGTTGAAGTTTGACTTGCAGGTGGTGACGGTGGCAAAGTTCCAAGGAGGTGGTGCTTTCAATGTTATTCCAGATTCCGTTACAATCGGCGGCACTTTTCGGGCCTTTTCAAAAGAAAGCTTTATGCAGCTTAAGCAGCGTATCAAGGAGGTATTGCAGTTGAATTGGGGATTATCAATAATTAGATAACTATGATTCGGCAAATTTTATTGAATCTGAGTTTTTTATCGTGACTATCCCAAAATTGACATAATTATCTTGGGTGTTTCCTGTTCTATGTAGGTCATCACAGGGCAGGCTTCTGTGCAGAGGTGTAGAGCAACTATTAGATTTGAAAATAACCGGACGTCCCATAATCCTCCTACCATAAATGATAAGAAGTTGCACGAGTTCTTCAAAGTTGTTGCAGGAGATGTGCTTGGCGTTGATAACACAAAAGAAATGCAACCATTAATGGGTGCTGAGGATTTTTCATTTTACCAAGAGGTGATACCTGGACATTTCTCATTTATCGGAATGCAGAGCGAGACAGGCCAAAAGCTTGAATATGTGCACTCACCGTTATTTGAAATCAACGAGGATGTCTTTCCTTACGGTGCTGCACTCCATGCATCGTTGGCTGCTAGGTATCTTCTGGAAATCCAACCACCAGCTCCCTCACCGGAGGAAAAGCATCATGATGAACTGTGAAGTACTAATCTTCTGTCTTCCTTTAGAATTATTATAAATTTGTAGTCAAATACCAGAATATGTAATGGCTACATGCCTTGCCTTGTAATTTTCCTATTGACTTGAAAAAATGAAAGCCATAGAAAATTTTCAGGTCAATGTTCTGAATATTCTTCTGTTGTATATATGACTTTATCAATTTGAATATTCTTTTCACTTTCGTGTAACCAGTCTATCAATATCAGAATATTAAGTTCTACTTACTGGTGAGTTAAACTGCAATTTTATGACAACCAATAAGCCAATAATTACCCCTTTTTTCAGAAACGAGCAATTAGTTAGGTCATCTTGTTCATCTTTTCGGTACATACAGTTGCAGAATTCGACATTGATAGCTTATCAGAAGCAGTTTCAGGCGATTGTTAATACTAATCATGATCTGATATCAACGTTATAACTAATAATTATCATTTGAAAATAATTTCCTAGAAGAAAATTGTGGAAATTATTGTCGTAATAATCAACAGTACTATGCAATCTCTTTAAAGATTCCAAGAACAGCCAGTGATACAGTATCTAACAGAATAAAGATTCTGTTCATACCAGACAATGACCACGTTTTTCATGTTTGGTAAAGAAATAGACAAGGCAGGTGCATCACATGTTTAAGCGCTTACCTACTAAGGCTTTGTCCCAGGAATTAGGACCACCACCTACTTCACAAAATATAAACTAGTATATTATTTAGAATTCTGTTACTGCAGTAAGAATTTAACCAAAAAATAATTTAAAAAATGACCTTTAATTTGAAAATCCTCAACGTCAACTACATTCTTCAGTTGCAGAAGAAAAATATGGTATTATTAAATAAGTATTAAAAGTGTGATTTAAGAACTGATAACTATACATCTGAAATGCTTTGACATCAATGCTTAAATACCCTATTAACTCGTTTGAAATAGATCAACCAATTCTAATATAGATTGGGGCAAGCCTAGCAACTAAATTTTCATACCCCCAATAGCAATTAATCAAAAGTTTGCATCTTGACCATCCATTTTTTCCTATATCAAAACCCGAATACTTTCGGTGCCAAATCCAATAGTGGATCTAAAGCACTAGGAGCAAACTTTCTGGCAAATAGATAGCACAAGGTTGTCGGCTGGTTATTATAGGTGCACGACTCTTTTTCGAATATTCTCTTGAAGAATTCCTCTGTGATATCAGCCTTCCCGAATGTGGCCGGATGTGCACCTCCCCTTGACCAATCTGTCCAGGTAAGGGTTCTGTTTGCCAATAGATGTGGAACTTGGATGCCAAGCATAGTAGGAAAATAGTGCTCATCTACATAACAAGCTGGTTGGCAAAAGTCTCTGAATTTAGGATAGTATGTGGTGTCCTCGATTATGTTACTTGCAAGTCGTCTGTTCACTTCAAACCATTGAGACCCTTTTCGCCACTGTTCAAGAGTTACCTCTGGTTGCATGTTCCAATCATAGCGCCCTCTTCCATATGGACCAGGTTCATCAAACGAACCCATGAAACTGTGCCGTGATCTTGATATGTAACGATAGATAATGCTAAAATTATGCAGAGGAATACATGCCTCGGATAGTAGGATGAACCATTCATTGGAGATATCAAGCATCGCATTTGCTAGGAGTCTCCTTTCAGCATCACACATGCTCATCCTTCCCCACTCTACTGTCTGCAAAGTATCAACATAGGATTATCATAATGTTAAGTAAGATTATGGGCATAATGCAGCTACTATAAGTTAAGACGAAGTATAATAAGTAGGGATGACAACAGGGTTTAAACCTACGGGTTCTAAATATATTCTAAACAAAGAGGCCTAGCCTTTGCAGAAAGTTCTAAAAATAGTGGTTATAACCTGAATTTCCTCCTCAAAAAGCACTGATTTGCCAAGAGCTAAAAGAAAGTTCAGTAGAAATATCTGTGTTTTACCGTAGAAGAGAAAAAGAATTTCCCCCTCCCCCCAAAAATGAAGTAAAGAAACATATACAAGGCTTTGAGAAACACAGAATTAAAATTTAAAAGCACAAACAACAAAGATATATTAACAAAGATTTCTATGAGCAATAGGATGAAGCTAATTATTTGCAGAAGCTACCATTTTTTGTTCACTCCATCTATCAGAAACCCATCCTAATATATAATAAGCAACAATAGAGTTCAGTAGGCAACTATGCTCTCCTTCATTACTGTGGCTAAAATGTACACCATTTCCCTCACTTGGCAAACAGACACTAAAAATAAGAAGTTAAAACTCCCTTTTACACTGCAGAAACATGCTCAGTGATTTAGCATCGGAAGGATTAAATTATCTACAGGAAACTGATTTTGGAAGGCCAAACTGAAAAAAAGGCCTAAGCAGATGTTTCTAGCGATTTGTTTTAATATTTTGAATATATAGTTAAATGGGTTTCAGAAAGCATTTGAACCCGAAAACCATTGCTCAATGACAAAAGTTGCAAGACTCATCCTTTGGTACAAATCCATCAGCAGAACCTTACAAACCTATATTCTTGATAACTACCACAGATACTCAACATGCCTAACAAATACCAAATTTATAAGTGGTCCAATAATGTTACCGTCCAAAATGAAGATATAGAGAAGTAAGACTTTTCAACACCTAAAACTACAATAAAAAAAGTCAATGAATTAAATCTTATAACCATTATAAATCTCATATTTATGGGTGGCAGAAGCAAAAGGTCTTAAGAAAGCATTTGACAATTTCAATCACTATTTATTTGGAGTATTTCCTGCAGCATAGAGTTGATGGCATGATATCGGTTATAATAAAAAGCACAAGCACAAGTATGACGCTTAGTTACATTTCATTTAAATAACTCCACACCTGTAAATTAGAATGCCCATGCTAAGCACATTAGTTGAACTCTTCGCACATAACTACATGACTGTAATAGTTTCAAGTATCTATCCAACAGAAAACAAAACAGTAAAAATGCAAATCCTGTGTTAATACAATATCCCTTAAATATCTCATGCAAACTTCATTTATGCGTTATAAATTAGCTACAGCAGCCATCCTATACATAGAGTTTGACTACAGAAACTCCTTTTAGATTTAAAAAAAAAAAAAGCACTCCTTTTGACCATTAAGCATACTGCAGTTTAAGAAAACAAATCCAACAACCTTTACCACCCACTAAGCATTTCCCAATGTAGGCTTAATTAAGTTGCTGTATTTTTGCCAAAATAACTATTTTCCAATTCCATGCCCACTAAATATACTTCAATGTTCATGAACAAGTAAAATAACCAAATGGCCAGCCATTGTAACCCAAGATTAAAATTCTAAGACTTCTGCTAAGAAAGTCATAAAAAACCATTTAATAATGCCAAGAACTTCAGAATGACAATATCATTCCTCTAACATCTCCTAGGTATAGTACACAAAAGGGGAAGTTTTACTAATGATTCGATTCCATCCTAAGCTTTCCATTTGTTCCATTTAAGCAGTTAACAAACAGATAATTAAACTGCATAAAAGGGGAAAAAAACACTATATTTTGCAGTAGAAAAGAGAAATTGTTAAGAAATTAACAAGATGGTCTCAATGATATGGTATAATGATTCAAGCACCAAAAAACATCAGTAGACAACAGAATTATATTAGCAGCATTGGTACACATCAGATACTATAACTGACCACTTCCTCTGGAAAACAAATAATGATTAGAACTTTTTATCAAAGCAACATTTTTTTCCCAGATTATGGAAATATCACAGGTTTGTTGAAATAAAAAAAAAATCAAGAATTACAATAAATGTACATTATTAAAAAGAAAAAAAAAGAAATAGTAAAACTTTCAATTACCTGACTTGGGATTTGCCTTTTGTAGAACACAGATTGAGGTGTAAAGTTTCCAACATAAGATGGCAATGAATGAATATAGATCGAAAAACGACCATCATGTCCCTTGAAAAACCTCTCCCAAAGAGCTGCTAATGGCAATGGCCCTTTTGTCAAGAACATGAAAGCAATCTTAGGAACCCTCCTAAAAGAGAATTTCTTTATCCGAGGAGCAAATGAAGCTCTCCAAAACAATTCTGTATCATTCATCTGATGCATCAGGTTGGATGGCGGCCGAACCCAATTCTCCAAATCATTTGGTGGCTCAAAACAAGGATATATAACATTGGACCTTGATATATCAACAGGTATGTTTTGGATTCCAAAATATCGAAACATATACATACTAATGATCGAAATCATAAGACCCAGAACCAAAAACAACAAGGTAAACTGAATTAACTTCAATGGCAGAGGTCTACTCTGATTCAATCTAATAATAAGACCAGACTCTTTGCCATTCTCTAATGCCATCTTAATTTGCAATTCTGGGTATTGTATTTCTGAAAGAATTAAATCCTAAAAAATCTCAAAAAAATCCTGTAATGATCAAACAAAGAATAAGGTTCTCTAGGAGCATCTTAAAAAGATAATAGTAGCAAAGAATAAACTTGGGTTGCTGTCAAATGGGTATTGGACCATAACATTGTTTCTGGAAAATCAAAACCCACACATGGCATTTAAGCTAGAAAGAGAACGGAATCACAACAAACAAGGGAAAACAGAAAAAAGAAAAAAAAATCAAAACTTAACCAAACAGAGAAACAAGAAAGAGAATATCAATTAAGGAAGAAGAAATTAGAGAATCAAATCAAGATTCTCCTTTCCCCAAAACATTGGTAGATAAGGAAACAACAAGTAACATGATTACCAAAGGAAAGAAGAAAAAGTGCATTGTTAGCATGTGAGATGTGTCATAATTATATAATAAGGATTGAAAGTAAATGAAAGAACCGTTTAGGAAACTAAGCTATGGAAGATCGGTTAGGAAACTAGGGTATAGATCACCATCGGTTTTGGCTCAAAATTAAAACTTCCATGGTTATAAGTTGACGAATAAATAAAGGGAGCTTTAATTGGAGAGAGAGAGAGGGAGAGAGAGAGAAAAGATAGGTTTTTTAGATTGAAGTTTCAACTTAGAACAGAAAGGGTAATAATGGGAGTGAAAGATGTAGTTCTAGAGACTGGTTTTTTTTTTAGCTGTTTTTGGAAAAAGCTGAAAGAGAAAGATAGCGAGTAAGAGAGTGACAAGCTGAGTCGAAGAGTCGAGCGACAAAACCTAGGAAACGTTTTCAGGATTTTTGTCTGTTGTTCCTTAATATTTTGGGCTTCTCCACATTATCAGGTCTGCCATTTCAATTTTAATGAAAAATGAAAAAGAAAATTACACTATTTTTGGCATTTGATATTGATAATAGCTTCCCTTTAAAGAAAAGAAAATGAATTATGATAAATAAATAAATCCGTACATTTGATGTTTGATGCGTTTTTTTTTCCATGTGTTCAATTGATGAAGTTTTTTTTTAACATAATTATAAACTCACACACTCCGTATGTAAATAGTAGAATTCGAATTCAGTCAATTAGACTCGAAGGTAAAAGTTTTATCATCTTTGCTGGCCCTAACCACAATTTGAAGAAGTTTAAGAGAATGCAAAATAACATAATTATAGTTGATGCAAAATAACAAAATAACGTAACATAACATGTGATCAAGCTTGATGCAAGATAAGACATATTCATTTCTACTTATAGTGTTCAAAAAATTAAAATTTAAAATTACACATATAAATTTTTTTTTTTTATTAACACAATCAAGTGAGATGATGCATATTTGAATTTATTGGTACTATTCAAAAGATTAAAATTATTATAAAACACATACAATTTAACATAAAAATATAAAAATAAATCAAATTATGTTTGGTTTAAATTGCTCAAATGAAAATTTGTTAATTTTTAAATAAAATTGGAATTGTACTCATGAATTGCCCTTATCGTTCGGTCAAAGAGCCAAATTAGTAGGTGTTTTGATATTGTATTTGCTCTTATTTTTCTCCTTTTAGCTAATAAAAAAACACTTATAAATAAGTATTATTTTGCTATTTTTATAAAAACAAACTTATAAGTTAAAAAAATTCGAAACAAACAAGTAAACTTATTAATTTCTAAATTAAAAAGTGTTTAAAAATTACATAAACAAAATGTCAAGCACCCTCTTAATACAACTTCTGCGTCAAAGAACATATAACATAACATTAAAATTAACCATACCACACAATTAGAAAACTTAAAAAAAAAAACCGCAAATTCACTCTATCTAACAAACACAGATTCTTCTACCCTTCCAAAAAAGAAGGAAAAACCAAACACAGATTCTTAATTTTGATGATTAAAACTAAATAGAATACTCTTCTAAAATCTTTGATGTCCGATGTATTAATTAATTAACCCCCCATTACATCAGTCCAAGCATCAATAACATAATCATCTTCCATTTCTAAACTTTTAGCCGTATCAGAACCACGAACTTTTGAACCATCATAATAGAACCGAACCGTACCAAAAGCGAAACCCATACGATCACAATAATCTCTGATCACATATTTAAGTGGTGTGTTCATGCCAATCCTGTACCAAATATCTTCTTCGTTTTGCTTTTGCACCTTCAACAGTATTCTTTTCACTTCCTTCTCTCGCAATGCTGATTTGACGCTTACTACGATCATCCTTGTCACTAAAACTACCATTTTGGTTCACCTAAAGAGAACTAATCAACTCAGATTTAAGTCTGCCATCGAAGAGGAGAAGAAACTGAAATATTTATAATGGGCAGATTGGTGATGAAGTGACTTCTCAGTTTCCTTTTTTTATCTCATCGTAATTTGATTGTGTGTTTATTGTCACCAAATACAATTAATATGGCAAAATCCATCTTCATTTATCCTTTTCAATCTCTAATACATTTATTGTTGAATATTTGAACCGTAGTAGTATAATTGTGAATATATCATCCTTTAATTTAGACTCCCACATCTAGACTTGGCAGCGGTTTGGTTCGGGGCCGTGAACCGATAATTCATGATTCACAATTACTTGAACTATATTGAACCATGGAGGGCGTTTCAATTATAGGTCGTAAAATATCAGTCAGGGGCCGGTTCACGATTCCAAAAGTTCCAGTAATTAAGGGCGGTTCCAGTAATTTGACCACTCGATTTGACTTACAATTCAAACATAGTTTATTGAACCGTTAGTTCAGCTTTTCCCAAAATTTCAATTAGCCCCTCTCTCTATGATTAAGGTTTGGTCCATCCACATTTTAATTCACGGTTCGTTACAGTTCGATTCCTATGGATCACACGATTCAACCCGGCCACCATGCTAATACAAATGTTTGAAAATAGACATTTGTATGTCTGTACAAGTGTAGTAAATATGATATACCGCAACGGATTTGGTAGGGTGCGGAGTGGGATGGAGTTGTGGTAACATAAATATATAAAATAGACGGTCGAATGTTGATATTTAATTGTAAATTCGATTTTTAGCGAAACAACATGAATTTTGTCTCCACACACTTAAATTGAATAAGAGAACCTTTTCTTTTTCGTTTTGATTCTAAATAGGATTTCTTCAGTCAATTTCAAAATTGTCGTTAATGTTTTTCCCTTGCTCGTAAATACTCAACTTTTGAGTTAATAATATACTTAAGAGAGCCTAATATATCTAAATCCTTAAAAAAAAAAAAAGGGGGTTGCAATATTCTTCACAAATTAGTTTTACCACTATTTACCTCCCGCACTTCGGTAAAAAAATTATTTTCATTTAAATAGATTAAATTAAAAATGAAGTATGTCAATCGTGAACTTTTTGAGTTAGTTTTCAATCAAAGTTAAGGACTATATATATATACTACCTCCGTATTTTATGATTCTTTACATTTCATTTTCATCAATACCAACACAAATCAGCTTTTCACCAATACCAAGACAGAAATAATAATAAACAATTACCAATCTTCTAAAAACTTACTTTTTCACCAATACCAATAAAAAAATAATACTAAACAATTACAAAACTTACTATAAATGGAAATGTAAAGAACCATAAAATACACCCAAAAAGGGAAATGTAAAGAACCATAAAATATGGAGGTAGTA